>SMGT01006394.1:210651-245884 GCA_004794575.1 Lanistes nyassanus
TATCACCTTTATCGTCGGTCTCTTCCCATTAAGTTTATCACCTTTATCGTCGGTCTCTTGCTAAATCAAGCATCACGTGCTAAGTTATTGACTGTGGCTGCTGTAATGCTCTTCCTGCTCAATGGTAATGCGCAACGGCTGAGCAACTGGTACCTGCACGCGCATGTGGTGGTGGTGGTGAGGAGAGGGTGCCTGTGGTGTCTTTGTGCAGATCTTATTTGTATGTTATTATGATTCCTTGATTTTACGATTTCGTATTGTTAATTGGTGTAAGCCGCGTTGGGTATACCAGATGAATTGCTCTGTACAAGAATGCTTCATTATTAGTAAATTTAAAGTTCCATTTACGTCGACTAGCATAAAGCCCTCCTGCCAGCGTTCCTGCCGAGTTACGCGCCCGCCAGAATGTTGAACCTTCCGCGGAGGGGGGGGGGCGTCACTTCACTTGACACGTAGCTCCTTTCGTTTCCAGGCTGCCACGTCAAAGACAGACGACATGGCACCGCTGCACGAGTCGTCAGACGATGAGTTCTGAGTACCGGCCGCGGGTCACGTGACTCAGAAAAAGATCTGATGACGGACTTGCGCTCTTCCTCCACCATCCCCGAGAACCTCTTCTGCCCGGCGCCGAACTCCCCAGCCTGGCTGGGACTGCATCAGGGAAATTGATTTGCTCGGCGGGCGCTAGACTACGCCGCCAGCTCACTGGGCTGTTGCAAGATGCACTCTGGCCAGCTGGACTGTCACTATCGTGCAACTTGTTTTGCTGCCACCAAATGTAAGACACCGACCAAACACCACAGTTTGTTGGGTCCTTCTCTAGCCCGGAAAGATCAACTTGCCCCCTTCTGACCACAGACTAGACAGGTCACAAGGTCTGTGTAACCAAGGCACAAACCCAGGGTACATGATCAAACAATGTAGTTGGCGGGCAAAGTTTATCTTCAGATGCCAGTTCAAAGTGTGCTGTATCATGGAACAAATGTAATTAACTGTGCAAGATCTGAGGTTATTCCCCAGACCAGATCGCTACCTAGGCATACAAAATGCTTGAAATGTTTAAGGTACGCATACTGACAGAGTGGGGCATGTGGGGTGGGGCAACAAGAGAAAGAGGGGTGGATGCCAAGAGTGTGAGACAGAGGTATAGACAGAGAAACGTGTTTAATGTGAGGTGATTCAGCAACTGGACTTCCAGAATTGCATCTTGATGATTGGAGATAGAAGTTTAGTCCTTTTTAAAACACATCTGCATTAACAAAGAACAAATGAGGACAGAGCGCTATAAATCATCAAACGATAATCCCAACAAAGTACTGTCAGCGCTAGACACAACTGTATGCTGACGTGTGTAACCAAGGAAGCCTACCGTACCCAAACACGTAGCAAAGAGAGAGTCGAAAGTAAGGAACGTGATCTGCCAGTACTTTGTTGGGGTTGACATCTGCATTAGTCTGTAGAAAATTCACAAAGATAATCACCCAGAAGTATTAACCAACAGGCCGTCTGTCCATTTCACCTTTTTGTTTCAGTTACTGTAGCAGAGTTTATATAGCACTGCAAAGTCACACAAAGAGATCTTCCTTCAGACATCATATTACCTATAATTTTATCATTAAAATTTGTAAAATCAGGCATAATGAAGAATATAAAATAACTGATGCAATACAATTGTTACTATTTTTACATTTCTAGATAAATAAATCATCTGAATCATCTGTTTTGTAATAAGAGTCAAATCCGCCCAACATGGCCAACTCTCTGTCTAAAAGCCTCCCATTTTTCACAGCATTTGCATACGCTGCAAACACTATCATAAATCCTTTATTGCTTTTAGAGACTGCAGACTTCAAGAAGTTTGAATATCACTTAAAATCTCTTCAGATTTTCTGATGCCACAGGAGTCATTCAAAAGTATGTCTCTCTTCCTCTACACAGATCCATCTCTTGCTCACAGGTATACACAATCCATGGGCACAAAGATTTTAAAAGTATTTTTCACACACTGTTCAACAAACAAGTTTACAATTTTGTTGCATAATTGCCACCAATATATTTCCCCACATTTATAGAATTACATCAATGTTTTATTTTGCTTGAAACTATTTGCCACATGCACAAAAACATCATCTCTGCCGTGTTCATTTTACCAGGAAAATATTCTTTATGTTTATGGCACAATCACATATCCCTTGAGACTGGTGTTTAAGTGCATCTTGTTGCTGCATGTTTTCCCTCTAGCATGCAACAATCTGTAGCATACAATACATTCAAAACAGATGCAATACTATGTGAACCTGAACCTGACTGAGACTATATGTTCCTTATTCCGAAACAGCGACAACCTTGTTAACAGACCCTCTCTCTAAGCAGATATGAGGACTACCACATTATAGTGACAAAATACTAAGACCACGACGGTCAAGTGAAAGCAGTGAAGGACTATCCCCTACTATGTACAAAATAACCAAGACTTTTGTCTTTCTTGGATTCATCCAAGGCCACTTTTCTTATCTTTACCATAATCTTAAAAGTGACAAGAAAAAATGGTTTTAAAAAAAGTGTCAATGAATTTTTGAATCACTACATGCTCTCTCCCCCAACAATCAGACACTATTCATGAAACTCTGACCTGTTTGCTTCCACACAACACTGCCATTGGTCAGCTGTCATGTGATCAAAGCTGTACAAAAAAATTTGTCTTGGTACAAGGAGCTTCTTCATGGCCAGTCAGCTGTGATGACAGCAGTGACAGGAAAGGAGATCAAAATGCTGAAGACGTTTCTTAAGAAAATTTCACAGATGCTGCAGTCCATGGAAAGCCTGTTGAAAGTCCACTGTAGAATCTAGAGATCACCTAGATAATCTAGAGATCTGTGTTATCTAGAGATAAGCTGGCCTCTGACCCATGTGATCATCTGACCTCTGACCTATGTGATTATCTCTTCCCCAATATTTGACTTTCCAGTATACAGACTATGTTGATGAAAACATGAACACGTTTCTTGCTTACCAATGCAATTTAGAGGTCAATAAGGACTGCTAGATAATGTGAAGTGTCAAAGTCAAATTTCTCATTCTGTGCAAATCTTTAAATCTCTCAATCTCAGAGTGCAACTGCACACTAGGCTGTTATTTATAGCTTGAAATCAAAGCTGACTTTGTGCTGTTTCCAGTCAGTCCATGCGTCCTTAGTGACAGGCTTGCTTCATACCCAAGTATTTATTTTCTGATCTCAGTCGATCCACACATGCAGAAAAATGATCACATGAATAAGCCCCACTTGTCAGTATGTCACATTCTGATCGGACTCAAAAAGTAACAGCTGCTGGCAAGTTTATAACTAGTATATGTTTTAAATCCAAAAAAACCAACAAGAAAAAAAAGAACTTTACAATCAGTGGCTGAACGAACTAGGTAGCTTTGCCCACTCTCCGACCCAACAGGACAGACCCACACAGGCTGCCGGCAGAAAGACAGCCTGACCTCACTGAGTGCAGCAGCCAGCAAGATAGAAGACTGAGGGTGGAGAGGTCAACGATGAGGTTCACTGGGAGCATAGTCCTTGCTGTGCATCTCTGGCTGGTAGGTCATCAGCACAATCATCACCCACAGGTGAAGTAAAGCCTGCAGTCAGACAAGCATCAGGACTGGCATCTTAGTCTGCAGCTTACTGAATGCCATAACTATATGTATAGTGTATAACATGCCACACATCCCACAGCAGATTAGATATGAACACATCAAATCTTGTCACATCATGTCACTCCTAGGTTGTCACCTGTCACTCCTAGGTAAGCCTGTTCGCTCCACCCTTTCTTCACACCGGGTAGGTGGACACATTGTAGGTAGCTGCTCTAGGTTGGCCAGTACCAGTTTAATCGAGTTTAAGGCATGAGAGCACATAGTACTTAAGCTGGGGAAAGAGAGACACTCGGGATCGGGAGAGACACAGAGAGATGAAGTAGGAAGACCAAGAGAAGCTGACAGGTATAGACCCACGGACCTCTGCCCCTCGCCATCTTAGCCGTTGGAAGAGTAGCTCCAGTTCTCACGCTGAATACACTGGAAGTATTTCGCCGACAAGTCAAGAGACTGACTAGTAAGTGACTGCTGGATGCGCCTTATAAGTTAAGGACTGCTCTTACCATAAACTTATCTTAGAGTCTGGGACTCAGGTTGATTTAAGATAGGTGGTTTTATCCTGTCGGAGACAGGAGACGTTAAGCTAGTGGCCGGGCGTATGCCAAAAGGGGAGGTAGAGGTAATGCTGGCCGTGGAAGTGTCATAGCTTCATTGTTGCTGGTTGAATAGCTTTAGAATTGTGTATTGGAGAAGTAGTTGTTTCAGTAGTGACGAGAGTAGGAGCTCTGTTGTCGGTCACTTATGGTATTTGTGTATTGAGCGGGATCATAGGCTGTTTTGCAGTTTGATTTCCCCTCTGGAGTTTGATTATCTTCTTTGTCTGATACCACATGGTATGACGTAATCAGGCAGCGTCTTACCCTAGACACGAGCACAGTGATTCTCTGTAAATAATCTGTAGATATATTTGATGTTGTCGAGTCAGTGTTTGAAATATATGTTGAATAACGGTTCGCTGCAGTTGTGTCTTTTACGAGGGTGGGGGCTCTTGAGCAAGAAGTGTTTTGCCTGTGTGAGACTGAGTGAACGTGTCAGAGTATGAAAATCTTTTCCCTTGGTAGATTTCTCTAGTTATTCACATTATTTCATAGCGTCGTCACCCTTTGGTGTAGAAACCATTGACCTGAGGCAGTAAAGGTTTTGGTGATGATTGCTCAATTAAGTCTACATTTACGAGATCACCATAAAAGTTTGTTCAGTAATTCTGAGAAGTCGAGTCCAGTAAGTTAAGGTACGGCTCGGCATGTCACAGTGCAAATGCGTGAACAGAGCCAAATGTGTAAGGAAGTAAAGAAGAGAAAAGCATTTGTCATTTAGTGAGCTGAGGAAGATGGCAACAAAAACTACACAACAGCAATCATCCAGCCATGTGAAAGGCATGTTAAAGGACATCTGTGTGAAACAATGACACAATAAGAAGCATGATCCTGACACTCTGCATATAAATGACACAATAAGAAGCATGATAACAAGAAGCATGATTCATATAAACAATGACACAATAAGAAACATGATCTTGATAGACACTCACCATATAAACGACATAATAAGAAGCATGATCTTGATAGACACTCACCATATAAACAATGACAAAAATTCGGGCTACTGGGTAACGCCTTAGGAACACTCCAAGTCGAATGCTGCAAATAATGATGAATAATGACAAGTGTTTCAATATAAAGAACACTCCCCATCAAATGCTGCATTAAAGAATACACAATTTTTGTGGGTGGGTGGGTGGGGGGCAGCCATAAGGAATGAAGAAAATTTCAAATTGGAGGGAAGGAAAAAATACTAGGAAAGTTACGTCCACTATATTCTGGTGTTCCACCATGTTAGGACTTCAGCCGAGTGAATGCTTATTGGGCTTAAAAACCAGATAGAACAAAGTGTTGAATGCCACACCATCTGGACAGCCATGCTTTTTAATATACTTGTGGATGTCATGTAGACAGTACAACATAGAGAGGCAGTCAAGGTGAAGACAGTGATCGAGAGGCTGACAGGAGACATTAGTGTACAGTACCTGAACTTGTCAATGCTGTTGACATAACGCTTCATCCTTCTGGTCACTTCTGTGTCTGTCACTCCTTCCCGCATAAATGTTGGCAACCTCTGTCGTACTGCACACAAGAATGCGTGTCCATGCATCCAGCCAAACACACACACACACACATGGTACATCGTAACACGGTTACAAACATCAACAACAGTCACAGTAAAGTAGACCATAATAAGATTTTACAAAGGATGAAACCAACCACAGTAAGGTATATCGTATTTCAGAACAAGTTTGAAAGATACTAAAGTAGATCACAGCCAGGTGTACAAACAATGAAACTAACCATCGTCATCAGGATCCGTAGCACTGACAGATGCAATGGTTGAGCGCATTAGTGAGTTCTCAACATCCCGGTATTGTTGCTGCAATTTAAAAAAGCTTTTCTTTTTTTTTTTTAATTCACAAATAAAGATAAATAATTGTTAAAGATGTCGTGCTTCCCACAGTGGAACAGTGTCTCATGCTGATGCCATCCCTCTGTTTACTTCAACAAACATCATTTAAATCATTTTACACACTTATCCCCATGACACAAACCATACCATTCTCATACCCATAAATTCGCAAGATCTGCAAAACATGTCAGGCACTTGACCTGTACTCAGTGGGAAAATCTTGTGAAAATTTTATCTGTACCTTTGTCATTAGTTCTTTTGTTTGTGAGCATGTGGTGGTGGTGGTGGTGGTGGTGCAGTGAATGATATGTGTAAATCTGTGACTACTCATAAAAGCCACTGAGCATGGAGTGAGGCTGTTTAGAATTTAAAAAACCTACACTACTGAGGCTTCACAGCACAGTAATGAGTTTTCCCCCTGCTTGACTACTGACAAATGGCATGACAGCTGATGTGACTATGTTACTGAGTGTGCCCACATCATTTGTGTTTGTGGGCCTTCAGCTGGTATGACACTATACGTGTTCCCATGCCACTTGTGTTGTGCGCCTATCACTTCCCCTCACCCCCAGTCGCTCCAGCTGCAGTGCCAGGGAGTTCTTCTCCGTGCTCAGTGCCTCTAGCAAAGTCTGCTTCTGTATCAAGCTCTCTGTCAGGGCACGCACTCGTGACTCCAGCTCGCTTTCAGATGTTGAGCTGATGCTTTTTGTTGTTAGCTGAAACCAAAAACACACACCATCAACACATCTGCATCTCCCTAAGTTAACAACAAAGGAACTGAGCCAAGCTACATGAAACGACACAACAATCAACAGTTTCGGGGCATTACTGCTTCATCAGAACAACACAAACACAAACACAAACAGAGACAAGAACAGACAGAGACACAAACAGCTAAAGCAAAAGAAGGCACTTAGCTGAGTGAGGTGAGGTGAAGTGAGGTGAGGTGAAGTGAGGTGAGGTGAAGTGAGGTGAGGTGAGATGAGGTGAAGAGAGTCAAACATTGTAGGATGACAATGCTGCGACAGGACAGACATGCAATAACATCCAACATAAAAAATATTACGCAGCTTCACGAATACAAATTAAAATTTAATATCTGCAAGAAAAATAACAATGTCAAGACTTGCCAGCAATGAAATGATGAAAGTTAAAGCCTATGCGCCACATCTACTGAGGCTAAGTCTTTTTCTTCTGTTTTCGTTGTTGTCGTTTTTTCGTCGTTTTTGTGTCGTCCTGATGAAGGGGTAGTGCCCCGAAACATGTAGATTGTCTTTGTCTGTGTCATGTCTTAGCTTGGTCCAGTTCCCTTGTTTTAAAATTAAAGAAGAAATATCGTTTATGATTGGCTGACTTCAGCTTCTGTCAACCAGCCATGGACTGCTTCACTTTTCTAAAAAAAAAAAACAAACTCAAAACCATGATGCAAGGTAAGCATTTGTAAATTATTTGTGTGTGTGTTTGGTCTTCCACCTTGCAGCAGTTTCGCACGATTCTCGAATGAGGAGTCAGACATTTTGTATTGTATTCTCTAGGCGAGTGAGGCAGTTTTGTTTTAGGTGATATAAGCTTTCTGTCTCACATGCTAGGAACCTCCTAGCTTTTCATGCGCCAGTAACATGTACTTCTGCATCATTCAAGTAAATTTCACACAAGCAGAGGCACCGCCGCACCTCAGCTCACATTTTCAGTCACAATCTTCTCACACATACAGCTTTTGCAGGGTGCACAGGTACCCAAAACTGATGCGCTGTTTGACCCACGACATGGAATTTCGATGGGACATTTTCGGATTTGATGCACCAATGATGCAGGGTATGTTAGTAAACTGATCCCTGTGCATAAATTCATTTCTGAAGATTCCAGAGTCATGAAGCTAGAAGCTTACTGAAGAAATCTCTCAGCTGCTTCTGTTTACAGCAAGAGGCACAGGGCAAGCAATAGCTTTTCCCAAAATGGCACCAGCCAAACATCATTACCAGTACACCACCACCACTATTACAAGACACCAGCCAAACACCATTACCAGTACACCACCACCATCACTATTACAAGACACCAGCCAAACACCATTACCAGTACACCACCATCACTATTACAATACACCAGCTGAACACCAATAGCAGCCAAACACCACCATCACCAGTACTAGAGACACTGGGAAAACACCACACCATAGATAACACCAAAGTTTATGAAGATTTTGCCCCAAACAGCACTGTTTACCTGGTTCCTCAGCCGTTCTATTTCAGCCTCCCTGTCTGAGATGCGAGTCTGAAAAGCCACCTTGTGGCGATGTAGCTCATCTATGGCATACTGCAGCTCCTGAAAATCATAATTTTTCATTGACATCTCAATACATATACACTACAGTTCAGACATCATGGTTCTTACATTACAGCTAATGAATGCCAAGTGTAAGACATGGCAACACAATTCCCACATCATCTCCCGTATGTGCTACACACACAACCACAAAACAAAAAGGAAAGAAGAGTAAAAAAACCAAGTTATGCAGCTGTCTGACTGAATCGCATTCAGAAAGTCCATAGACTTCAGACCAAATTTCTTCTGGATTCGTGGGGGAGAGGGGGTGATGCCCCAAAACTTTGACTGGAAAATAGTTCACAGTATTTGCCTACTGTACGACTGGCAGGAGGAGTTTGAAGTGCAGTACACAGTGCACTCAGCTTATCACCAGGTTTAGGGACATGACAAAATACTCAAGTTCTCTGATTCTCATCTTACCAAGGATCAAATAAGTTTTCTCACAAAACCTTCTGTTTTCACAGACCGAGAAACAATGGTTTATTCTTACTCAAGGTACTGTTGAAAAGTTACTATTAAAAATATGCTTAAGCCGAAGCAATATGCATGGGAGTTGGCATGGCTCAGAGCCAAAGGTTATCTGTGAAGGTGCAAGAGCTGCAGCGTGCGTACCACCCAAAGAGGTGATCTACACAACCACCCATGTTGGGACTCGAGGGAAACCGAATGTTTGCACTAGGCAAGATGTAGCGGAAACCCACCAGGGCAAGGCGAACCACAAGTCACACACTAGCAAGAGAGTGAAGTACAGTAGCACAGGTACATCCGACCCAAGGTTAGTACCAAAGACAAAAAGTGGTCAAGAAGCTGCACGCAATCCCTGCAGGAATGAGGAAGTGAAATGAACAGAAGGGAATGCCCACGAAGTCAGCGGGTCCAAAATGGCCAGGACTGAGGGAAAGCAGCGAATGCTTCCAGTTCTACTACCAGGCCATTGCATGTGCCAGAGGTCTGTAACCAGCATGTCACCAAGCCCAGCGGATGGGAAGCCAGAAAACCCCACCAAGAGCAGGGGAACCAGCAGCACCAAGGAGCCAGCGAGAGGCCCACAGCCAGCGCTCTAAAAGCCAGACAGAGTCTGCCAAGGGGGCACAGCGATATCCGGGAAGCATGTGAGCGGAAAGTCCGTGATGGAAAGCTCAGGCGAAGAGAGACGCATGGCACGCAGCCTGGGTCTCAAGCCACCAGGAGCCATCCTTCGGTAGTGGCCTTCTGCCAGAAGCAAGATGGCAGGGGGGGGGCGAGGGTGGGTTGGAGGTGGGTGTGTGTCCAGCAAGGACCCGCCTGGCAATCTAGACAGCGGCGGAGGAGTCTTGACCAACTTCCACCCTGACAGACCAGAAGAGGCCGGCCAAAACCGAGTCCAGAGCTTCCTGTTTGCGTCTGTCAGGTGGCAGATGGAAGACAGCAAATGCACCAGAGGGACGAGGTCTGACAGCAAGCTGAACGCAACCCAAGTCACCCTCTAGCCCAGGCACAGCTCTAGGAGAGTCAGCAAGCCAATGGGGAGCGAAAAAACAGCCCACTGACCTGTGGGGTGCTAGTAGGGGAGTCCAATGCCGAGGCCTCCCCAGGGAAGGGGCTGTACCTCCCCACGGCCACCCCAACCCATCAGCTGGCAGAGAGGGTGGGGGGTAGCACCTCTGGGACAGGAAGCCTCTGGCAACTGAGTGCTTGCATGGCCTGGAAAGGCGAGCAAGGACATAATCAGGAGCTGCCGATTTGCAGCAGCAAGCTTCCACGGTGCCTGTTTTATACTTTTTTTTTTTTAGGAGAAAAGTCCAAACAAGGCAGAGGAAGTCAGTGGCCCCATCCGTCCAATGGAGGCCAGAGGGAGGTACCTCCGGTGTGGCAAGCAGAGCACCTCCCGCCCGCTAGCAAACACCAAGATGGATGCATGAGCGGCATGCTAGACAGAGGCATGCCATGCATCTGTGCAAGAATGCAAGTCTGCATCTGGGGGGGAAGGCTGTGCAAACCCAAAGTAGATGGATTGCCCCCAAGGGAGGGCAAAGTCCACCATCCCAGACATGCCCCAGACACCCAACCATGCCAAATCCAGATGGCCACAAGTGGCCAACTGATACCCTTGAGGAAGGAACCTGATCGAATAGCAACCCCAGGAAATCCTGGAAGGCATGGTGGTGGGGGGAGAGGGCAGATGTGCCAGCCACAGGGCGGCTGCAGCATGGTCTCGGTGGGAACCAGAAGTCCCCACAGGGGACACACTTTACAAACACCCAAACCACCCCCACACTACCCTGTGACATCACACTTTACAAACACCCAAACCACCCCCACACTACCCTGTGACATCACACTTTACAAACACCCAAACCACCCCTACACCACCTTGTGACATCACACTTTACAAACACCCAAACCACCCCCACACAACCTTGTGACATCACATTTTACAAACACCCAAACCACCCCCACACAACCTAGTGACATCATACTTTACAAACACCCAAACCACCCCTACACCACCTTGTGACATCACACTTTACAAACACCCAAACCACCCCTACGCCACCTTGCGACATCACACTTTACAAACATCCAAACCACCCCCACACAACCTTGTGACATCACATTTTACAAACACCCAAACCACCCCCACACAAGCTTGTGACATCACACTTTACAAACACCCAAACCACCCCTACGCCACCTTGTGACACCACCCACCTGCTTCTGACTGAGTAGTTCCTGTTCCACATCCTGGCGCCGGTGCTTCTCCTCGTTTAGGGCAGCTTCTAACGACTGGATCGTGTCTTGTGCTGTGTCACTCTCTTGCTGCATCTGTGTCTCCAGGTCCTGAGGATGGGGAGGAGACAAGCTCAGCCTAATTCCACACACGACCTCAATGATGGTGATGGAGACCATCCTAATTCCACCTGCCATGTCCTTAATGAAGGTGATACTGTGACTAGATAGAACTGCAATTTAATGATTTAATCATCCAAGACTATGCTGCAGGCAATATATGCATGCTGTATGAAATGGGCCATACACTGATACAGCTGTTTGAGGTGTTTAAGGTGTTTAAGCTGTTCGCTAGGTATTTTACCTGGACCTCCATCCGCAGGTGATCCACAGTCATCTTGAACTGCTGCAGTTCCTCGCGCATCATGTCCCGTTCCTGCTTCACGGAGTCGTACTCCAGACTTGACACTCCTTCTGTGTTCCCAGAGGCCCCAGACCCCTCCCGCAGGCTCGCAATTAGCCGCTCCTTTGACTGCAACACAAAACAGATTATCCTTTTTCCTTAGTGCTTGTGGTATTTTCGTAGAAAATTCAAAACACATTTTGTGAAACCCATTTCATCCCGTCCTGTCTGTACCTGCTCAGAGGTATTTTATGTGCAACACCATTTGCATCCAGTTCTGCGTACCTGTAATTGTATGGGTTTGTGAGTGTGGGTGCTTGAGTTACTGAATAAGATCTGGCAACTTATAAATACCGTGGTGATTATCATAAATACTTAAACATTTTAGCCACCCCAGGAGCCAACCAAATGCATGAAATCCCAACAAAACCCTCCCACCTTTCCCACACTCCCTCACCTGCAGTATACGAGAAGCTTTCTCTTTGTACTCGGTCATCTCCTGCCGTGTGGCATCAAGCATGACCTTCAAAGTCTTCAACTGACTGCATGCTTCCGATGCCTTAGCTGAAACAACGCCAGTCACAGCATGTTCATGACCTTTTAAAAACTTTTAAAAACAGGAATACCAAGGAAAACAGAGAGGGTGAGAGAAAGAGAGAGCTGCATGCTCTACCTTTTTCTTCAGCAAGTCTTTTCTCTGCCGTGGTCAGTGCGTCTGCCAGTGCTTTCTGCTCTTGCTCCAGACGACTCTGTCTCTCAGCAGTCTCTTGCTGTAAGGAAAGTTTGAACATTAACTGCTTTCACTTTGTAGCATGTGCATACACTATGACAAATATGAAAAATTTCACTGTAAGTATAAACTGAAGGTCCTGTTCAGATTTTACTAAGAGTGATAAGGACTGCCCAGTGATATTTCTGGTGCTGGTAATCAGTAACTTCTATTTGCATTATCTGCTGCACAGAGTGGATCCTCTTCTTATTATTGTGAGCATTTGGTAATAATTCTCACCAGGAGGAGGAGAGATCGTGCTCGTGTTGCATTAGATGTCAAGTACCAAAATGGTAATTCCTCATGTTTTAAAAATAATACCCAACCTACCCGTTTTCTAAAACAACCAGGGTCTGTTATAACCAAGCCAGAGATGATAAATGAACACTGACCTGGTATTTTTTATGGGCCTGCTGCTCACGAGTTAGAGAATTTTCCATTTCCAACAGCTTATGTCGCATTGTGTCCAGCGTCTGGCTGTGCATCCCACTAACACTGGACTGATCCTTCAATATCCTACACACAAAAGTATGCCGCTAACAATGCACTGATATTAAGTGCAGTACACAAACAGTTATACCAATGGCAATAGACTGGTCTTTTAGTAAACACACAGATTTATACCACTGACAATGCACTGATATTTCAGTGTTATTCCACATGATATGACCTCAATGACAGTGATGGTGACCATCCTAATTCCACATGATATGACACAAATAACTTGTATTTTTGTAGTTTTTCTGTTTGTATAGCTTGTATAGTTTGTATAGTTCTGTACTCCTTATGTCTGTACATACTTGCTTGTGGGTCAACCGCACAGAGCACTTTTTTTTAACGCGGTGATGCGCTCTATAAATGTATATAATAATGATACCAATGGCACAAGACTGGTCTTCTAGTAAACACAGAGATTTATACTACTGACAATGCAACAATTGTTGTACACAAATAACCACACCAATGACTCTGTCTTTTCAATATGGAAGGAATAACCAAATTTCTTAACTAAATTTGTGTTTCTTTAGCAATACTTACCATGACCCACAGGCCTAAACTCTCAAGGTAGAGATCCCTACCCGCACCTTACATACACAATTTTCTGTAAACAAACCCTGGTAAGGGCCTCTATGCATGGCCACATTGTGCAACACCCCATGCGATCTACTCACTGGGAATACAAGCTGACTTTCCAAAGCCCAAAAAACCAGCAAGGAGGAGCGTGGGCCTATGATGGGTCATGGTAAGTATTGCTAAAGAAACAAAAATTTAGTTAAGAAATTTGGTTTTTCTTGTCACAGTACTGTACCATGACCCAGAGTGCTGACTACCACAAAGTGTAGGTGGGTGAACCAAGAAAGTTTACCGGGGTGAGGAGGCGGTGGAGCTACAGGTGTTGTGAGATCACAGTGGCAACTACCCTCAGCAGCCATCCTCCCGGTGTCAGAGACCCTGTAGGTAGACAGTTCTAAACAGGCCTCCGGGAAGAACATCGCAGAGTAAAACAGACTGCGATCCAGCCAGAAACAGCCCACCCCCTCGCTTCAAGCATACTGGAAGAAGACGGAGGGAGTAAAGCCTGCCCCCCCACCTCCCGCCAACTTGTTACTGCTGCAGCAAAGCTCACCAGATAGCAAGAGAAGACAGAGAGAAACCAGCATATGATCTCATGAGGCTCGCCAACCAAAAGAGTGAGGGATAGTCGTCCCCACAGACAATGAACCAGACAAGCCAACTGTCATGGTTGAATGGGGTCAGAGACACGGTGAAAGGGTGAGAGATCCGAAGCGACGGGTCTTCCTGAGACTGATAAAATGCTGAAAAACAGGCAAACGGGCAGGGGGAATGTGCCAACACTTGCCCTGCATAAATCAATATACCTCACTGGCACCACAGTCATATGGCAGCAAAACGGTCAACAAGATCAGACCTGCAAAGAAGGATGCTGACAAAGTGCAGAGATGCCAGGACCCAAAATAATAGTGACAACGGTCTCCACCTATGCATATGTCATCCTCTGAATGGGGGTCATGTGGCGCGAGCACAAGAAATGACTCACTGGGAATGAAAGTAAGCTCCCATGTTATGACTCACGCACACATGCACTCACATTAACACACACATCAAGTCAGTCCTTCTCTGCCCAAGGAAACCAGTCCAGTACCTGTCTCGTTCCATATGCAGATTCTCAGCTTCTCTCTTGTGCTCACTGATGACTCTATCCGATTCCTCAAGCCTCACCCTCAACACTGCCAGCTGAGAGTCCTTCGCTCGCAGTGCCTCCTGCAGGTCTGTCTCACGTGTTTGAAGCTCTCGTACCAACTGGTCATGTAAAGAGGCTGAATTCATGTACTCTGCCGTCTTTTCCTTTGTCCGAACCAGCTCTGTTGTCAAACACAAAAACAGTCAAAGAGTACGTTGCAAACATGGATCAACTTTGAAAATGTTATGAAAATCCTACTTATGATCATATGAGAAACATAAAATTTATAACAAGACAATCCACAGTTCACACACAGAAGATTATATTTTTAAAAACTGAGATGAGCTATGTATCTATTCACAGAACTGCTTACAACGGTGAACTGACACCAGCCACAGCAGTCCCTCATAAGCCCCACTAAATCTCTTGTCAACACAACACAGCCGTCCCTCATAAACCCCACTGAATCTCTTGTCAACCTGTCTGTGAATCTTTTGCTCGCTGTATCACAGATGCCATTTCTTGATTAAGTGAGGCAATTTCACTGCGAAGAAGTCTATTTTCCAGCTCAAGGGAGGAGAGGCGTGTGTCACTGTTTTCATGTACATCTGCATCCTGGGCACTGTGATCGCTGCCTTCTGGACTTTCTTGCATAGCATCTGCCAGTGCTTCCAGATCTGCTGAGGCATTGGAGTTGGTGGGGCTTTCTCGCTGACTGTCCACTTCTGCTGCTGGATCTGATAATAACAAATTAGGTAAAAATAAAAACCTGTTGTGATTACATTTACCTGATCAAGCCTATTTTTTTCTTGCCAACCCAAAACTTGTCATCTGTTCAGACACCCGGTTCTCATACAGCTCAGCTGTTTCTATTTCTATCCACAGGCACCCAGCTCAGCTGTGACTGTAGCGAGGTATGGGGCTCTGTAAAGAATTGCAGTCACAGCTGAGCCCTATTCCTATCTTCTGAAAAATGAAGAAAGCCAGACAGAATCTACCCCCACCCCTACCCCCCTCCACCCTACCCCCCTCCACCCCTAACCCCCACCGGACTCCCACCCCAACCCCTATCCCAACCGAAGTAAGAAAAATGTTGCGAAAGAGATTCAAACACTGTGCCAACTCCTTGTCATACTCATAGGAAGATAACAAAAAGTTGACCAAAACATCATATTAACAGATTTGCCAACTCACTGAAATATTCTGTGAAAATATGCAGTAAAGGCCAATCAAATATGGTTAAAAAATAAATGAAATAAATAACATTGAAAAAAAATGTCTGGCACACCTGGCAACAAAATGAAACTTTCATCCTAAACTATAAATAAGTATATCTGTGCATCTTTCAGAAGCTTTGAGCCATCCACTTGCCAATATGAATATCAAATGTGCACCTCCTCCGGCCCTCTTATCAGGACAAAAATTGTTTGGTGTTTTAACTTTTATGCTAAGCCACTGGCTAACGCAGCACCAGCTCAAGCAGCCAGCCTTGTAAACAGATGCCACGTACAGAGGAAAATCTGCACCAGAGATCTGAGCCCACTACCCATTATTGTCACTGGTGACAAAAAAGCAACCTGTTTCAGTTTCATTTTTTGTCAAACAGCTGTTAATAAAAAATGTGCACACCTACCTGAAATGCTTCCTTCAGAAAACTTCAGATTTTCAGGTGAACCAGGAACATGACTCCCCGCATCGCTGGACACCTCTGTGGATTTAGAGACACTACCACCCCCACGAAGTGATGATGTACTTGACTGTCGAGAATGGTGTGTGCTACTGCCTGGTGTGGCAAGTGTCCTTCTGTCCTCTGTTGGATCTTTGCTGTTGAGAAAGTTGAACAATGCTTCATCCGAGTCCTTTTTCTTTAGATTAGCTGTTTTATTTGTCGTTGTACTGCGTAGATGGCCTCCCTTGGAGGCTGCACCAATGGTAGTTTTTCCCAGTCCCTTGGCATGCCGGTCACTCTGAGACTGAAGTTCTGCCAGGCGTGATGGCTCAGTCTTTGGTGGTGAGAACTGGCCCCCAGGACTGTGACTGGAGACATAATGCTCCCTGCTGGTCTGAGGCTGCAAGACAGACACTGGGCTGCTTCCTGTCTCTTGCTCAACATGAAATGCTTCGGCAGCTGATCTATCAAGCTTGTTCAGGAAGTCCTCAGCCTTTCCTGTTACTGCTGACAGCCAGGACATTGTTCCTGCTGCCAGAAACACCTGCTAAACATCACAAATAAAGCAACACTCTAGTACACATGGATGGCATAATCACAATAAAGTCTCACTCACTGAGGCAAGTTAACAGCAAATAAAGCAGCATTTGAATACACAAATGAGGCAGAACCAAAAGGCAATGCTCTGGCAAAAAAATCATAAATAGTAATGATCTGAGTTTTAAAAGATTCAAAATTTAACTCAAATATCATTGACTGATTATCTGCTTTTTCGTGAAAAGGCCACTCAATATTTGTGACTTGCCACACTAACTTGTCACAAAGGTATAGTCAACTCATTGTGGTATGATCAACTTGTCACATTCAATGAATCATACAGCATGCAACCAACTCCCTGCACCCAGCTGTCAAAGCTTACAGTACACTCAACTAACAAAAAATATGGAATTATCTTTTTCATTAATCAGTGACAGTAAGGTAAAGATGCCACAAATGTTACTATTAATAAATCAGTGCTGACTGATCAATTTGTGCAAAAATGGTATCACTTATAGTTAGCAGTTAGCATTAATCATTTATCCTTGCTCATTTAATCAGACAAGTAAAAAATTAAAACTTGATATGAAACTATGCTGAACTGCACATATCATTCATTTGCATTAATAATCTGAATGATAATGTGATGGGCGCATAAAGTACTGGCCCCTACAGGACAAAATCAATAAGTTGGCGTGGCAACTCAGCACTAGCCATAGGCCATGTGGTGAATTAGCACTTGCTACTGTGTGTTGAGTCTGAGGTTCTGCTTACTAAGTGCGACAAGTTGGTACTGAGGCAAACTCTGTAGGAAAGTTAAGTCAGCTAGGTACTTCCCAATCACCAGTCACTAGGGCTCTAACTGGCATCCTCCAAATAATATCTCTTTTACTCCTATGCACAGGACAGTTTATTTTCTAAAAGGCAGATGCCGCATTAGCATTAACCAAAGTTCTACTTGTAGTTCAAACTTACAAGTTCCCACATTCCATAGTTATATAGTTGCCTGTTGTTTCCACTTTTGACAATTTGTAAAATTAAAACAACCAGTCTGAAAGTGAAAACGCAAAATTGGTATCTCCCTATCCCTCCATCCTTTCAAGAACAATTATCCTTGCTTGTATATTTGTAATTCAAAAAACCCTCAAGAGCTTGGGAAGATGAGCCTCCCAAGTCAAAGAACCCACCTGGGTTATTATCAACATCGTACATTCGTGGATAACAATTGTACTTATAAAATCTACTTCTATAATTAAAACCTACCAGCAAGTAGTTCAAGTACTAGAAGTAGAAGTAGATAAGGACGAGCAATGAATTAAGGACACTATATTAATATCTATTACCCACAATATGATTTTCAGTTGCTCTTCTTATATATTTTGTATATCATGCTGCAAGGAATATTACTAGATCTATAATTATTAATCCCAAAGATGTTAGAGTACGTGATACAGAGTAGTAGTAAATTAGTAATTACTGCACTCAACTCAAACTCTAAGGAACGTCTCCGCTTGCTTGTTTCCGTGATTTCTAGAATACCAAATTGCCTAATGCACACCCTGCACAGTCTTATTGCGAGTTATTCACATAAGTACATGCTATAATCTATTCTTAACAGTAAGAGCTAAAATTCTACCTCTGTGTCAACCTGCTGAAGTTTTCCGCATCAAAGATACAACGATGCATCTAAACCAAAACAATTTGACGTGGATTCAGCAAGTGCGCATGTACGCCAGCAGCACAGACGGTTCCTTCCGGTTTCAAACCCAAAATAAGTCGCACGTGGGTGTGCGCATTTTAACACAAAAAATGAAGACAGTTGGTCTAATAAGGCAAGGAATTTCAGAGAACCAAGGCTGAAATTGTTGTTAGCTATGGAATTATGGCTTACTCGGCTTTCGAAAGGTTTTCCCATTCTTTGGGCTAAGCGGGAGGTGACCACAGACCTGGGAACATATGATACTGATATTCAGATATTCACATTGATATTCTCGAATTGCTCTTTCTTTCGTGTTATAGTGATTTTGCAAATAATCCACAGTTGTGGCTTTGGCTTGAGCCTTGATACACAATTTTCTCAGTTACAAAACAATTTTTCTTTTAAATCTGGTTGTCCTGAATTAAAGGCCTCCAGGGCAAACACAACAGTAAATTGAGTAATCTTGGAGAGAGAAGTACTTCACTATTGAGTATTTGTAATCTGATTAGCATTACAGAATTAGAATTTAATTATCAGCGATGGGTACCAGAAAAACTGCATTAATGTTTTATCTATACAGTGGTGGGAAGGACAGCTGTTTCAATTTGGTGAAATGTGTAGCAGAGGGTCACCAGATTGTCGCTCTTGCCAACCTGAGACCACTTGACAAAGGTGAATCTGTAAAGTAGTGTTGATCTTGGTCACCATTCAAAGAATTCCTGAAACTATTTAACGGTAGATAAGTCAACCACCATTATGATGTCACTGTGTAGCTGGCTGGTCGATCACAAAGGATTTGTCAGATCATGGGTTTGTGTATGTTTATTGGACTTGTTTTTGTCAAGAGGTGTACACACAGATGATTGCCGACTGCTGGTTGAGTGTACACTGATGTGATGCACATGTTTTTTTTTCTAATTTGAGATGGTCACCATGCTGGATGGTAAGTGTGCAGTTTGTTGATGACGACTGTACTGTTCACAGATGAGCTTGACAGCTACATGTACCAGACTGTTGGCCACCAGGCTGTTGAGCTGTATGCTGAGGCGCTAGGCTTGCCACTCTTCCGACAAACCATAACAGGGACTTCCCTGGACACAGGTCGAGATTACCTGCCCTTGGAAGCAGATGAAGTAGAGGATCTTTATCAACTACTGTTACGAGTGAAGGTTGGCACACTGTTTCAGAGTGGTAGAGGTCTCCATTAAAAAGAATACTGATAAAATAGATGGTAGAAAACTACCTGTGTGCTAAGACAACCTGGTTTTCTTGATAGTTGTTTTTAAATGTGATGGCTTTTGGTGTTAAAGGCTTCCTGTTAAAGTCAGGTTGCTGCTGTGCAGGCAACAAAAACTTGTAGTTGTAGACAGGAAAGTAGAAGGCAGCAGACAATACTTGACAGAGATGTTTGGTTGTTAGAGAGGAACAGAAGAGTTTCTTGTAAAATGTGGACAATGAAGAGAATTGTGTAAATTCCACAGGCTTTTTGCTGTAGACATCTGTTCTTCCTTCTGAACGCTTTCTGAAACAAAAAATATCAGGACAGTTCTGATTGTAAGTGCACTGCAGTATTGTCATTGCAGTTTCCCTAAGTGTTCAAGTCTTGCACTACCTGTACTTTCAGAATGAAGTTGAGATTGAAGCTGTGGCTGTTGGAGCCATTCTGTCAGACTATCAGAGGGTTCGTGTGGAGAGTGTGTATGTACTTGGCATCACTTTGTTATGCACATGGAATAATTTCATAATGCACCTGGCATCATTTTATTATGTAGCTGGCATCACTTGTTGAAGATATCTGTCATCATATGATGTTAGTGTGATAGCTGTATCTGTCATCATATAATATTAGTGTGATAACTATATCTGTCATCATATGATGTTAGTGTGATAACTATATCTGTCATCATATAATATTAGTGTGATAACTATATCTGTCATCATATGATGTTAGTGTGATAACTATATCTGTCATCATATAATATTAGTGTGATAACTATATCTGTCATCATATAATATTAGTGTGATAACTATATCTGTCATCATATGATGTTAATGTGATAGCGACAGGATGCTGCGGTGGCCATGAGTTTCCAACCTAGATTGTAACTTTTCTTGTGCTTGTGTTTAAAATCAGGTGCCATAGGCTAGGCCTAACACCGCTGGCCTATTTGTGGCGGTGCCAGCAGTCGCAGCTGCTGCAGGAGATGGTGGAATGTGGGATGGAGGCCATCGTCGTGAAGGTGGCAGCACTGGGTGAGTAGGTCGCTGCAGGTAAACCGACGTAAATATCGGAGTAATGATGATAAGACTAAGTGAGCTGTGAACCTGCTGGCTTGTTGTTGTTGTTGTTGTTGCTGTTGCTGTTGCTGCTGCTGCTGCTGCTGGTGGTGGTGGTGGTGGTGAGCAGCAGCAGCAGCAACAACATGTGTTTAAGAAACTCAAGTCTGACACATGAAACCTGTTTAACAGTGTACCTCTTAAATGATCTTTCACTTGATTTGTCATGGCTAGCTTGTCAGATGTCATAGTGTATATATGTAGAATAAATGTATGTATGTTCTCCAGATTCTAGCATCAGGGATGTCTTGGTGTGTTTGTTGTGTGCGCTTAGTTTGATGCGTGTGTTCAGGCACATGTGTTTGGATTGTTTGCCAGTGTCTATTCCATTTGATCATCATGACTCCTTTCCACAATTCTCAGACCTGCTACAAACAGTTGTAACTTTTGCTACTCAGTTCAACATCAGGAAAATTAACAACACTAGAATAAATCAAAATCTTTTCTTTCACAATGTAGCAGGAAGAGGATGGTTACAATGGGATGCATGACGTGGTCGGTGAATTATAGATCAACATTGTGACACAAAAACAACTCAAATGCTAGATATTAATGAGAGAGAGAGAGAGAGTCGGGAGCAGTGGTGATGGTGATGAAAGTAGGGGAAATCAAACATGTGAAATCAAATGCTTGCACCAAAACGTGATGCACACATGCTCTCTCCTAAATGCTGAGTACCTGTTTGGCTAAGGTTTTAGTAGCCCTCAGTTCATGTGTTTAATACCTGTAATTGGTAGCTTGGGTTCCCATTAGTGACTATTTGATCACCCAAGCTTTATGTGCACGCTGGCCCTCACTTGGCTTTACGACACTTCTGCTCAGTGTACGTCTGTGTTGAAACAAGTCTTGTGTCAGTCTGTTGGGCAGCAGACCACCAGATTCAGCATACAGCATCATGATGGACATCAACTAGATATGCCACAAAACCTTTAACCCACAGCATGTCACCTTGACAACTGTGTGTGGAAGATTTTAAGGGGTCACATTAAGATATCTCATTAAGATGTCACATTACAATGTCTCGGTGAGATGTCCCATTAAGATGTCCCCCTATTACGATGTCCCATTAAGGCACCCCATTAAAATCTCATTAAGATACCCTATTAATATGTCCCATTAAGACACCCCATTAAAATCTCACTAAGATACCCTATTAAGATGTCCCATTAAGACAACCCATTAAAATGCCCCATGAAGTCCTATTTAGACTTCCTATTAAGACGTCCCGCTATAACATTACATGAAGATGTCACATTAAGATGCCATATTAAGACATTCTATAACAGGACATCTTAACGTCAGATTTAGACATCCCATTTGAGATGTCACATTAAGGAGGTTTCAGATCATGAAGAGAAACCTGGTGTCAGCGTGTGATAGTCTATAACTGTGGGGCTTGCAGGAAAAATTGTAAGTATTCTATAACTTGTGTGGTACCACTGAGTCACAGTCTCAGGTTTCTGTACAGGTCTCGACCCAGAGCATCACCTTGGGCTGTCCATAAAGGAGATCTTACCTCACATGGTGAAGATGGTGAGTGAGAGCGAATTATCTTGGGGCTTTTTTGTAAGGTTATTTGTTTTGGTGGGGTGTATAATTGTAACGTTTTGTGGGGTGTGCTAGAATTCTAGGGAAGAAATACGAAATACATACGCCTAGTGCAGACCCTCACCTTTTCAATCAAAAGGTACACGTCCAGATAACTTACCACATTTATTGAACTATGAACAATAAGAAGGATAGTAGAGGGAGTAGAGAGATGAACAAATAAGTAACAAATGCGTGTATGAGTGCGTGAATGTATGATAGAAACAATGTGTTATGTGTTACAACTCGCAGAACAATAATACAACTGAAGTACAGTTGAATAAAAAAAAATCGCAAATCTACCTGCGGTGTGTACAGTTATTCCACCGGCACAGAATTATATTCCAGTCAAGGTTGGGTCGGACACATCAGTGTTCGTCCACATAACAGGTAGACCGCGGAAGAAGTTCATGTGCAGGTGGAGACAGTTGATGTCCGTAGACGTGATTCACGGAAATGTGAGTGCTCAGTCTATGGTATGTAGATTCGAGATGAACTGTCGGCCGGGCGAAGGAAGAATATCCAATCTTGTCAACCCAGTGGATAACAGCAGATGGGTCTGGTCCTTCGGTATCGGTATCCTCAGATCACAGGCAATGTGTTATTCAGTCTGTCGGTTTGTCCTTGGACGTCCTTGTTCAGCCGTTACAGTTAACACCATGCTTCTCATAGATTTTAGATCTATGAGAAAAATTTCCACTCTCTATAGTTCCTTCACTGCCTACTCACGACCTACTATTAAGTCGTCTAAACAAGTAGCAGATCAAGAAAGTTTAACACCGGTCGCTTAGCCGTTAAATCTTCCCTCTGATGATTCAACAAATGTTTACTGCCACTTTCGCAAATCTCGAGAAAGTGACCACAAATCTTGCCTGGTGAAGCCAAAAATCTTCTAACAGCAAGGACTAAACTGAAACAGTAAACTCTCGACTGTTTTCTCCCAGTAACTAAACAAAGTCCGTTGACAGTGACCGTTGACGTTCCTTCAACAAGATACACGTCCGCCTCAGTTCATTGTCTCTGCTCGAATCCCCCGTAATCGTTGAAAAACCCCCAAAATTTCTTCCGTCTCCCCTCGCAACACATAACCTATCTTGTCATTGGCGGGAAGGGTCTGAATCTTATGTCTCTTTGACAATCAACCTGACGTCTTTTGTTCCAAAACCTACGTATGATTATTGCGTCACTTTCTCTTGAATGAAAGATTACGCAGTTATGTGAAAGACAAAAATGGAAACAACACATAGTTGAACCATAGCGCTGTAGAAAAACCTTCCGTAACGTGACAATAATATGTTTACATTTAAACTCTGTGGATTTACTCTCTGTGCATTTACTTTTCCTTGATTAACTGTTCATAATGACTGGCAATGACTTTGCTTTCAGGAAAGAAAATACGGTCTTAATGTGTGTGGAGAAGGCGGAGAGTATGAAACGTTCACGCTGGACTGTCCACTCTTCCAGAAGAAGATCATTATGTGAGAGCAAGACTAATTTTGAGTAAATACTAAAGCCACCTCCACACAGTGAACACTTAAGCCATCTTCAATGTACACTGAAGTCTCCTTCACACAGTGAACACTAAAGCCATCTTCAGTGTACACTGAAGTCTCCTCCACACAGTGAACACTAAAGCCATCTTCAGTGTACACTGAAGTCTCCTCCACACAGTGAACACTAAAGCCATCTTCAATGTACACTGAAGTCTCCTCCACACAGTGAACACTAAAGCATGGGTGCAACTTCTTCCGTTTTGGAATGGAATCTGTTTTTTTGAAACGGTAAATCTGTTTTTCGAAAATTTTGTCGAGAATGACCTCCATACTGACTGTTGGTTAATACCACTGCATGACTTTGCCTGTGGCGGCGTCTGAAGTGGAAATGCTGTTTTGCAGAAAAGTCGCGAATGTCCAGCTGACTTTCGGCGTTTCCTGCCATTTTCAGGTCTTGATAGACATCTACACAAAGCATTGAAAATGCACAGGAAGGCAGTTCGGTTGTTGCTGATGTAGGGGTGAGGAATAAGTGGTGGTGGGCCTGGCTAGATGAAAACAATGTGGACAACAAAGCATTCTGGGAGTGGTGGGTAAAACATAATTGCCCTGGTATTGGTTATTTCCACTTTTGCAACGCTGAACTGAAGTACGGGACTCGCAGAAAGAAGAGGCTACAAGCTTTCTAAAACCAGTGGAGTCAGAAAAATAACCATTCATGGGTGAAGCTTTTCCAAACATATCTGGATTTCTGAATTTTGGCGATTAACCCATTCAGAATTTCCTGAATTCTGATAAAGTTGTCAAGGGCAGGAGTTTCCTGTCTGGGGGATGGAAATCCGTCATGGGAATGACGCTCGCAAGTGTGAGCATAAACTCTAGAATCTTCTCTGTGTGTGTATCATGGATGTGTGCTTGACCTCATCTCTACATCTCTGTTTAAAAACATCCTTTCCAAATTTATAGTGTTTTTAATTCTGTAATTAAATGGTGCAATACAGTAATGAATTTGTAACAGAACAAGTGACTGCTACTTGGAGTGGAAACAGCAAGAACAACAAATATAATTAATAAAGAACAAATGAAGACAGAGCGCTTAAATTATCGAAAGATAACTCCAACAAAGATACTGGCAGCGCTCACACATAGCCATATGCAGACGTGTGTGCCCAAGGGAGCTTACCGTACCCAAACACATAGTAAAGAGAGGGCCGAAAGAAAGAGGATCTGCCAAGTTCCTTTCTTTCGGCCCTCTCTTTGCTACGTGTGTGGGTACGGTAAGCTCCCTTTGGGCACAGGCGTCTGCATACGGCTTTGTGTGAGCGCTGCCAGTATCTTTGTTGGAGTTATCTTTCAACAACAAATAATCAAGTTAGGACAAAACAGTCAACCTTTTGGGGCATTGTCCTCAGGACAAGAAAGACAAAAAGGAAACGCCCAAAACAAAACCCAGAAAATTACATACAGACACTCGTCTTGTGTGAGTAGAGAGGAGGAGACGGCGCTGAGGACAAACCACAAAATGGTGGCAAAATGGCAAAACCAAATTTAACACCAAATTGCAGGAAAATGCATCAAATACATATTAACTTTTTAAACTTCAGCTTCCAGGGGGGCAAAAGCCCCCTGGAGCCTGTGAAGCAGTGGATGATGCCAATAATGGGTGATTACAAGAAGTTTCTTTTCGCTTAATGCCTTCAGGTGGATCGATCAGGAATACTGTCTTACCAAGGATTATCACTTTCTTAAAATGAGGAGTTAGTGAATCAAAACGACTATAGAGTTACTTTCGTTAAATCTGTTCCACAATTCCTTAAACTGGATCATATTCTGTTGGCAGGCAAACCAAACAAGTGATTTTAATAGAATGCTGGAATTTCTGACTATAGTTAAACTTTCTGATTTAGAGAGCTAAATCTCAAAGTTTTCAGTTAACCAAATACAGCTAAGGAGAGTTCTCATACTCTCGCATATTGCAATCAATTCAGTCAGTGGTGTTCCCCATGTGCATCAGAAAATCTATCTGTTAACAGTAATTTGTTTCCCCTTAAATGGGATTGCAGAACATGCGATTTTCACGCTTCTGACGGTGTGAAATCCAGGGCAAATGTACAGATGATCTAGCAGCGAATTAGGCTTGAAGGCCTGGAGACATACAGGGGAAATCTTCACCAGAATTCAGGACGCAGTGTTACAAAGAGCCAAGAACGATCTGGACTGTTGCAGTTGCTGCCAGTTCCTAGTAGTGTGGGTAGAGGAAACCCCCGGGTGGAGTGATAAAACTAGGAGTGTGGATTGGATCGTGCCAATTAGCGGTGTGGAGTGATAAAACTAGGAGTGTGGATTGGATCATGCCAATTAGCGGTGTGGCAGTTGCCAATGGGGTTGAGATCAGTACTAGGTTTTGGCAGGAGGCAGGGACGTAAAATTGAGGTTTTGTGGAGAATCCTTATCAGGATACCAAGATAGATTCAAGTTGTGGCAAAAAACAAGATGCATGTACACAAGAGATATATGCTGTCTGAACAAAGAATATGTTTCATAATGAATTCTTTGAATAAAGGAAATGAGTTATGGTGTATGTGGAGCAGTAATAGGAGGCTCTGGCTAAATGCATAAATTTGGTTTCACAGGGCTGGCTTACTTTGGTTGTGGGTGAGATGTGACATTGTTCCTATTGGGGCAGTGAATGGAGGGTGACATTGCAACATGTTCCTAGCTGCTTGTCAGGAAATGCATAAAGGGTTTGCCAGTTCCCTGAGACCCCCCCTCCCCAATGGGGTGTTGCCCCTGTCAGCCCCCCGGAACCCATTTCAGTTTTTCTATTTTTCAGAAGTTGTGCCCATGCTAAAGCCACCTTCGCACAGTGAACACTAAAATCACCTTCGTACAGTGAACACTAAAATCACCTTTGCACAGTGAACACTAAAAATCACCTTTGCACAGTGAACACTAAAATCACCTTCGCACAGTGAACACTAAAAATCACCTTATCACAGTGAACACCAAAATCACCTTCGCACAGTGAACACCAAAAGTATGGTAAAATATTTGGGTTATTTTCAAACTTCAGTTACAGATCAAACTAACAAGCAGAACAAACTAGAGGGCAAATATGTACATGCACTCACAACAGTTGTGTGTTTTGGTAAGTGGGTTGGGGGGTGGGGAGCTAAATGAGGGAGGGACTTTTGGAAAGGTATAAATGATTAAATTTGGAAAGGGTAACACAGAAGACGGTAAACAGTATGATGAGCAGTAGCTTCTGGATACCAAGGAAGCAAAGAAAAAGATTAAGTGCCGGCATGGAGACGGAGTACATGCAGGGCAATTTCAGGATATTAAAAAACCTAATGGATCAGTGATAAACAATTATTTGGCTATCAAGCTGAGATGTTTGGGTGCTGACTACCCTGTTCTTCAATAATCTGTTTAGCAACGAAAAGGAAGTTGTGATCCATTCTGCTGATGCCTTTGCCCCAGTTGGCTACCTCCGCTTCCATGGATTTCATCTCGAGGATAAAGTATGTGGCAGCGAAGACTTCAGTGAACCGGAACGTTATGAATTGTCTTCTTCCTTCACTTACACAAAGCAGAGAAGAACTTAGAAGAGTGAAATTGGTTCGGCTGTGGAGAGGCTGGTTGTTATTCACACAGTGCTTATCACTTCCTGCCCCACAGATGCTCTTCTGTACTGTCCCACAATAGGCAGTGGACGTGGACATGCTTGAATTGAAAGACTATGAGAAAAACATTTCTGTTGTTTAAATTAAAATTCTTGCATACAAAATGACTTGCCTCTCATCTCCACCCAGAAAGTAAACCAGAATGAAAGAACCAAATATCCAGTTTGTATTTTGAAAAGGAAACAAAGCTTTGTACCCTTCCTTGGAGATTGAATGTGGCAGAAACTGAGAAAGTCAGAGACGTGAACAATTTATTAAGAAATAGAAGGTGACAACAAAGAAAACTTATCCAAACAAAACTAGACAAAATGTCAATGTTTCGGGGCATTGCTGCTTCAGGACAACACAGAAAATAAAATGGGTTTCTTTGTAATCTGTTAGTGTGTTATAATGGGTTTATTTGTTATCTGTTAGTATGTTATAATGGGTTTATTTGTTATCTGTGTCCTGAAGAAGGGGCAATGCCCCATAATGTTGACTTCGTGTTTGTCTAGTTTTGCTTGGTTAATTTTTTCTTTGTTATCACCTTATTTATCCCAAGCAGCAGTCACATGCTCCTTTTCTCTTTAATGAAATAGAAGGCTGATTCCTTTAAAATCTTTTAAAAACAGTTATATTCACTTAATTTGCCTTTTAAGGGGGATTGTCGACTGCCAGCAGACAGAGTTCGAGACCTGCCCCTTACTACAAGCCAGATACTGCTGTCCAGACTCCAGGAACAATTGAAAGACATGGGCACAGAGGATTTCACAATCTCACCTGAACCATCACCTTTCATTGCACCTGTTAAAGGTGAACGTTACGAATTACTCAATAAATCTCAAACAGTTCATGAACAGAATGTGAGACTGAAAGTTTATGTATCACATCTCCTCATTGGTCTTTGTGTAGCATTGACAATCTCTGAGTTTAAGTGCAAGAATTTCTTTACTTGTTTGGTGTAGACCATTTTGTGTAATATTTTGTCTAATCTAACACAGAAAGCTTGATTCAATAATCTGTCTTGCTTAAAAAAGTTTGTAAACTTGTCTGGTACAAAAAAAACCAACCTTGATTCACTAACTTGTCTGGTACAGAAAGTTTGATGTAATAAATAGTCTTATAGAGGAAGTTTGTTATAATAAATTGTTTTTTACAGAAAGTTTGCCGCACTGTGTGAGCAGCACTGGCGAATTCTTTAGCATTGCAGGCATTACTGCATCCATGGGCAGCTGTCTGACGGACAGCACTCACCAAGCATTAGACAAGCTGAGAGGTGAGAACAGGTTTTGAAAGAACTTGCAAGAGTACACCCACAGAGAGCAGTGTCACACACTGATTACACCCACAGAGAGCAGTGTCACACACTGATTACACCCACAGAGAGCAGTGTCACACACTGATTACACCCACAGAGCAATGTCACACACTGATTACACCCACAGAGAGCTATGTCACACACTGATTACACCCACAGAGCAGTGTCACACACTGATTACACCCACAGAGAGCAG
The DNA here is from genome assembly GCA_004794575.1 of Lanistes nyassanus. Classification (NCBI taxonomy): domain Eukaryota; kingdom Metazoa; phylum Mollusca; class Gastropoda; order Architaenioglossa; family Ampullariidae; genus Lanistes; species Lanistes nyassanus. The sequence continues at coordinate 239,667 of SMGT01006394.1, forward strand.
TGTCACACACTGATTACACCCACAGAGAGCAATGTCACACACTGATTACACCCACAGAGAGCAATGTCACACACTACACCCACAGAGAGCAGTGTCACACACTGATTACACCCACAGAGAGCAGTGTCACACACTGATTACACCCACAGAGAGCTATGTCACACACTGATTACACCCACAGAGAGCAATGTCACACACTGATTACACCCACAGAGAGCAATGTCACACACTGATTACACCCACAGAACAATGTCACACACTGATTACACCCACAGAGAGCTATGTCACACACTGATTACACCCACAGAGCAGTGTCACACACTACACCCACAGAGCAATGTCACACACTGATTACACCCACAGAGAGCAGTGTCACACACTGATTACACCCACAGAGAGCAATGTCACACACTGATTACACCCACAGAGAGCAGTGTCACACACTGATTACACCCACAGAGAGCTATGTCACACACTGATTACACCCACAGAGAGCAATGTCACACACTGCTCACCAGGCTATAGACATGCAGACTAATGAAAACAGGTCAAGGACAAGATGGTGGTAGTGGAACTGGTAACATTGACTGCTTTTATCGGTTTTGTGGATAAACAGGTAGAAACAAATAGTTACAAGTTTTAAAAAATTCTAGTGGCAAACCAAGTGACCTGAAAATTATGGCATGCCATGCGTGGATGTGTCCACAAGTCTCAGCGAATTTAACAGTTTAGGCTGATGGGGAGGGATTACTTCTTTTTTTTTTTAAGAAGGAAGCATTTGCTGTTAAGTGAATTCTTGGAGTTTTGTAATGTTTTGTAAATTATATTTGTTCATTTGTTGATGCTGCATGCAAATTTCTGATGATGCAAGGTGCTTTGTTGGTGTTGTTGTTTATTGATTACTTACAATATTATGGACTGATGACATGTTTACCGGCTGATGATACCATGTTGTTTGTGGAGCAGTGACAATTATTGCATGATAATGTGGTATTGTTGTTTACTTTGGGGTATTTTGCTTATTAGCGGATGACCCCAGTGTTTGTTGTTGTTGACTGATATGAGCTTCTTACTTTACTCCTGAACCACACTAAATGTCACAAAAAGACAGGCAAGTAAAATGACATTGTTTCTTGAGGTATACCTTGACATTTGCAAATCTTAAAACATATTGATGAGACAGATAGCTAAACATGGCTTGTTTTACTCAAGTAGAATTTCTAGACAAGATTTCATTACTCATTACCACAAGGAGTGATGGAGAGAGAAAACAAAATCAGCTGAGATATGTATGCCTTTAATTGTTTGAAGTTTATTTGCAGATGAGGTACACAACTTGGGTGGCACAATGTCGGATTTGTTTTCAATATGCCTGCATGTAAAAAGAATGTCAGATTTTTCTGCTATCAATGCAGTGTACAAGACCTACTTCAGCATCAACCCACCTGTTAGGTTGGTATCCCTCGTGTGTCGCCATATGGTTTATATGATATTCATGTATTTTTCTTTCTTTTTTTTTTTAATCAAAGGGACTGGGTTTACATGGCTTCAAACATCCTTGCATTTCCGTTCTCTTCCGCCATCATAACAAGTGGTTCCGCCACTCAGAAAAATCACCAGTGCTTACAAAAAATGATTTCATCACTCTTGGCAATATAATGCAAACAGTCTAAGTGTACTGTGTATAGTGTAGGTGGATTTTTTAAAACTGTCAGGGTACACCCCATTGGTAATATTGCATAATTGTAACAAAAGCTTTGATGCATATGTCCCTTTCATGTAATAACTTCATATTTTTTGTGTGCCTGTTAATAAACTGGGAATTTGCTCTCTTTTTAAACCTGGCTGTTTGAAGCCTGGTTTACTGTACTGGTATTTTATTTCAAATACACTACTTTGCTTTATTTCTATAAACTTCATCATTATGATGTAAAAAAAATTTTTTCAACCTTATTTATATAATCATAGTTGTATTACAACAGTGTTGTTATGTCTAGTACGTCTGTTGTTTTAATGTATCCCTGTGTTGTTTCATTTCTAATCTTGCTGTCCAGCTTGGGTGGTCGAGTATTGCTGTGTTGGATCATGATGTTGACACAAATGCTGTTAACAAGTTACAGTTTTGTGGTTCTGTCTGCAGGGTGTGTGTCCAAGCGTGTCTTCCTGAAGACATTCTGTTTCTGATAGATTGTCAAGGTCAGAGAATATCAGCAACAAAACGACAAACCATGCATGTACAGAGTGTGTCGCACTGGGCACCTGCTAACATTGGCCCTTACAGCCAGGCAACCATGGTAGGTTTGTTATGAATTGTTCTCATTAATGAACCTCTCTCTCTGTGGAGAGTCACTTTATCCATTTAGCTTTTCAAAATAAATTACAAGAGAAAAAATGACTGCTGCTTGGAGATAAACGTAAGTTAACAAAAATGGAACCAAGCCATGCAAAATTAAATGATAGATGACAGTCGACAGTTTCAGGGCATTAACCCTTCATCAGCCAATCATGCGTACAACCTCCCTCCTTCCTCTCCTCCCCCACTACCTGACGTGATTGGCCACGACCACAAAGTCTGATTGGCTGTATTCATGACTTCCCTTGCTTGCCACCTTGTAATGTGAATCTACCATGACTTCCCTTGCTAGCCACCTTGTAATGTGAATCTACCATGACTTCCCTTGCTAGCCACCTTGTAATGTGAATCTACCATGACTTCCCTTGCTAGCCACCTTGTAATGTGAATCTACCCTGTCTAAGCAGTTTTACCGCAAGCTGTACTACTTCTCTCTGCATCACCCAGCCAAGGGCCCACTTGTTCAGTTTTCTTGATGAAGGGGTAATACCCCGAAACTGTTGACTGTGTTGTCTATTGTTCCATTTTTGTTTCAAAGTAAATCATCTTCTCTGGACTGTGCAAGTCTGCAGTGTATGAGTAGCTGAACACCTTTGGCTCGTTTTCACTGTTCCCTTGTTGGATATGTCTATCCCTCCGTCCAGCTGTCACTCCAGTGTGCTGACATGTTGGCAGGTGGACGGCAAGGTGTATGTGGCTGGCCAGATTCCTCTGATACCTGGCTCCATGACCTTGGTACCTGGCGGCATCTTGGTGCAGTCGTGTCTGTCCCTGCAGCATGTCACCAGCGTTCTGAGCGCCATGCGTCCTGGAGTTACAATTCTTGATGTTTTGCTAGTAGTGTGTTATGTTGTGCATAAAGATTTCATTGCAGCCGCCAGACAGCAGTGGGACCATGTGCGGACCGTGATGAAGGTCAGGGACTGTTTCGTCATCCTTTTATTTTGGTGATTACATTTGCCACCTTTGTGTGTTGGTGATCATATTGGCCACCTTTTTTTCTTGTTGATTACCAACCTTTTTTTTTATAATTGTTTCCTAACTGGATGAGTCGCAACAATCAACATATCACATTTGCTTTGAAAGGCCACACATAGCATACATTGTTATGTGGGTGCTAGGCAGATTGTGGAGTATTACTGTCTTTGAGTTGCCCAAATTCTAAGATAACCAAATGCTATGCAGACTCAGGTTCAAAGAGATGAGGTGGGGTGGCATCAGCCCTTGATACAGTGCGTTGTGCTGCCTGCACTGCCAAGGTGTGCCAGCGTTGAGTGGCAGGTCTATGCTTATGCGTCACCTGTGGACATTTTAGGTGATTGTGATAGCTCAGTCTATACTTCTGGTGATTGTGATAGCTCAGTCTATACTTCTGGTGATTGTGATAGCTCAGTCTATATTTCAGGTGATTGTGATAGCTCAGTCTATATTTCAGGTGATTGTGATAGCTCAGTCTATATTTCAGGTGATTGTGATAGCTCAGTCTATATTTCAGGTGAGTGTGATAGCTCAGTCTGTATGTTGCTGTACTACTATACTGTACTTGTTAAAATTGACCAAAGGTTACTTGAGAGCATTTAGTAACAGGTTTGATTCTTCACCTTTTTTTGTCATAGTGCAAAAAAAAAAAAAAGGGATGTAGAGGTGGAACTCAAGGTAATGCTGTCTTTGTGGGTGTTCACATAGTGTGTGTTCACTCTGTCTTTGTGGGTGTTCATATGGTGTGTGTTCATTCTGTCCACACACCATTTGTATTTGAATGTGTTCTATGGCTGCTTGGATTCAAAAGACTTACCCATCATGTTCAACTTCAGAAAAAAAAGAGGAGTTAAGACAAGATGGTGTGCTGGTTCATGCTCGAGGCCTGACGTCTGCTGACAGCCCACAGGTGTTTTCAGCCCAGGTAGTGGCTGGTGAGTCGCATTTCATTTGACAAAACTCACTTTTTCCCACTTTGTACAATGCCTTTATGGGATTGTTGAACTGTAGCTTTGGCGTGATTTCTTCCCCATTCCAGTAATCACCAGTGTAAATTCAAGTGAAAATAACGCTTTCGAAAAAAAAATCATGTATTTTAGCTTTCTTATTTTCCTGTTTGTTAGGATCTGACTGATCTACCTGCAGCTTGAAGTTTTGCAGTAATGAGTATATGTTTACAACCCCCCACCCCACCCCCACCAAATGGAGAGGCAATGGATGGCTACAGTGATATACAATTGCAAAATGTAGTAGGCAGTGTTAACTTCTTAATGTTCTCTTCAGCTGTCCAGGGGAAGCAATTCCAAAGTGATGTTTGCGCGAGAGTTGTGTCAGCCTGCCTAGCCTGTTACAAAAACCTGATGGTGCAACTGATGAAGGATTGGAATGATGTCCCTTTGCTTCGGGTATTCTTCTCTGTGGAGATGTTCTCCTATCAGGATTTATTCAGGGGTGAGTACAGGTGGTAATGTAAGGTGCATTTATGCGGTAGCAGAGTAGGACTGTAGTTGAGCAAACGTGCAAGTGACTGTGAACACCATGAAATGCATGCTACCCATTGTGAACATACCTCAGCTCCCCTTGCATGTAAGTACAACATCAAGTAAATCACAAATCATAACAAACCACATCACTAGTCGACTTTAATATAGGTAACTTACATCTTTTCATTATTTTCACTTTATGTCCAAGCTAATCATACTTGAATAACTTCTTTCAGGTTTTGATGTGTACTTTCAGGGTTGGCTGTTTATGACGGCATCTGGAAAATTCTTGCTTCCAGTTTAGCAGACTCCCATAAATTGATTTCACACATCCTTGGCACAGTGCTTTCATTTCTGATCCTAAGTCATATTTATATTCTTGATGGGCATCTCTTAGTTGTCAACATGTCTGCGTATGGATCTCTACACACTGGCCAGAGACTTTTCAAAGGCAGACTTTCAGTGCTTGCACCGAGATCCCTTTTTGTTTTCGGGGGAGTGGGCTGTCGCTGCTTCTTACTGTGGGACGACGTCTGCTGCTGACAGCTTAAAATCCAAAACAGATGATTCAGTCTCAACACAGACATTGGTCTTCACACTATGCTTTTATAAATGTTATTTGTTGTTGGTGATTTTAGATCAGTTTTTCAGATCTTTGTCAAAGAACCAAACAGCATCCTTATAACTGCTGCTGACATAAATAGTTCATGTATTTTTCTGTGCAGTCCTGCATCAAGAGTTACAGGCCCTTGGAGCATCATCAGCATTGTCCTTGGTACCAGCAGCTCAGCTGGACAGTTCCAGCCAGTGTCTGGCTCTCTGTCACTGAAGTTTTCCTGTCAGGCACCAATAGACAAGAGTACCTTCTAGAACAGACTGAAGACTGCATGATTTGGATGTGGCAGTCCTTGCAAGTCTGCTTAGTACACATTGACAGCCTGTGTGATACACGCTGGCAGTGCTCATTTTACACGTATTGGCAGTCTGTGACACATCATATGAAGGACCTTCAACAGGTCTTGTAAAACTGACCACAAATGCAAATGCAGAGCTGCCAACCCCGTACAGTAGTTCTCAGTAAGATTTTGAAAATTTGTCAGTAAGATTAAAATTTTGTCAGGAAGATTTTTTCCCCAAAACACAACAACAGGCAATGTTTCACCAGTATTTTTGACCTACTTTATATACACACTGTACACTGCTGTAAAAGGGACTACTACAGGGACATCTTGGTTGCAGACTTGCAGGTCCGCAACAAGTCGTACAAACAAAGTGTGCAAACAGGGTCTCTGCCTGAATGACTGATAGCTCGGCCGAAGATTCTGGCTTGCTAATGGAAAAAAATCGTCAGTTTGAAAGAATTGTTAAGTGCCAAACTTTTCTCAACGTGGCGAGCAGAACTA
>SMGT01006394.1:260429-270663 GCA_004794575.1 Lanistes nyassanus
ATGTCTCATAATCTGTATCCTATCTGTTTTCAAACAGTAAACACAGAGACACACCTACTGACAGATGTCTGACGATCTGTATCCTATCTGTTTTCAAACAGTAAACACTGCGACACACCTACTGACAGATGTCTCATAATCTGTATCCTATCTGTTTTCAAACAGTAAACACAGCGACACACCTACTGACAGATGTCTGATGATCTGCATACTACTTGTTTTTAAAACTGATCTGATTTTTAGGAGGTGGTGGGGTAAAGGTTGGAAGGTTAGAAGACTGGGAAGGTTTTTGTTTTCTGCAACGCTTGTCATATTTGGTGCAAGGCCACAAGTGCCAGTGGGTTACCAGCAACACACAGTAATTTACTGAAAACTGCACAGCCTAAAGCAGCAAAAGTCAACAATTTAAGCATGTCATGCTTCTTCCACTATAAGGCAGAGCTGCTGCAACCTCCTATGAAGTAAACATTTTTCAATTGCAAACCTGACACAGCTGAGCAAAAACTGCATGCATTCCTAACAGGATGTAAGCAATGCCAATGGCATCTTCATGCCAACTACTTCTCACTAGGCTGGGACTAAATGGATACATTGCAAATCATGCCAGATATTTCACAATCCTCCAGTTTTGTCTAAAAACCTGAAACAGCCTCTATAACTCTGGTATAATCGCCTCATCCCCACAAAAAACATATTTGACAAAACTACAAAGTTACAAATGACTAATAATTAACAACCTACAAACTTACCAATAACACAGGGAGTCTGTGCTAAGCGTCGGCTCAGGAAGGGGAACAGATCTGGAGGAGAAAATATAGTCTTGCAAACATGTGAACATGTTCATATATAAATTTACAAAATTATGTATTGTAGTTATTCATATAGCAAAGTTCCCATGAGTTTGCTCCAAGAAACTTTCATGACTTTTCCACACCTTAAATGACATTTTCTAAAATTCACCCTGCCAGAAATTCTGTGTTCATGACCACAAACCAAATGTAAAAATTGCTAGCCTGTGGAACTCTTCCAACTCTCACATGTATGCACTCATGTGTACATGCATGCATTTGTGCATGCGCCCACCCATACATCTGAAGATAAATTATAAATGAATAAGTTACATAACAAAAAAGTTACATATTAAATCTGCTCACATCACACTCTGCTTGCATGTGCACGTGTGTGTGCACGCACACAATTATAAAGGAATGCAAGCAAAGAGGTACCTGTTACATTTCTCACTACACTGATGGGCTACAAACACTTACGTGGTGACACTGTATTCGGAACTGGGCGCTGTGCCAGGGGCATAGGTCGCATACCACTGAAATCAAACACAAGCATCCGATAATAACCAATCTGCTTGGATGGTGTGTGTGTGTGTGTCCTCGTGCTCAGCCATGCATGCCTACATGTGTGCGTGCATCTAAAAGGGAAAGGGGGAGGGGGAGAGAGACTGTTAGTGGTATGGGTTGTTTGATCTGCAATGAGTTTCTGATTGAGGTCTGCCAATGATTCTTTCATGTAAAAAGTTAAACTACTTGGAAAGTATTTTAGGGTCAACAAATGGCCTCCTCCCACAAAGGCCAAGCTTATACTAAATACCTTGGCATATACCCGAAGGTCATACCCAAGGCCTACTAATACACCCCACTGCACACCAGGTATACAATGTGGTGAAAACAGAGATGGTGGGACCCTGTAAACTAAACGCAACCAACACACCTTAAACACACCCACCGACAGCAAAGGTTTATACCACACTGTAACAACATACAGGCCTGCTTGCCCACCACCAACAGCTAACATAGTAGTTCTGCATAGTCTGCCCAGCCACTTAAGCATGGGGTGAGAAGAATGCTGCAAGTGGGTTATGGACTGCAGAATGAGACCGATAACACTACTTTTAAGGTGCCTTTGTGCCAGCCTGGCCTATCAACCACCACTACCCAAGGGTCCGTTGCCATGACGGCCAACCCATGTGCACAGGAGCTCCCTAGGGAAGCTGGCAGCTGGCACCCAAGGACTGTAGGCGGCCCCATCTCAAGGTCCCACCAAACATCCTGGGTGTACAAAGCACCTTCTGACAAGCCCCTCTCTCAGGCCATGGGAGTCTCCCATGAAATGTTGCCTGCACCTCTGCCCCTTACAACCTTCTCCAACCCTAGAACTGCCCCATTCTACATTTCTCAGATACGGACAGCTTCTGACCCTGCCCTTGTGCTGTAGTTTCCCTTACATTAGAAATACACTGCATTTTCATGCAATGCACAGGCTCTGTATTCTCTACATCTGGTGTAAGCTCACTGTTGGTCCTTCTACAGCAAACTATAGGGCTTTGAAGCGCATCATTCAACAATCAGAAGGTGGCTTTTTTAAAAAAATTAAGAACTAAAAAAACATGACAGTCTACTGATGCATGCACACACACTGCACAGTAAGGCTACTCACCCTGGTAGTGCCTGCAGGTGGGCAAGGTGGGTGTTCTGGGGGAGGGTGGACAACATCTGCAGCTGATGGTAGGGGTGATAGGGTGTTTTGCGCAGGGCCTGAAGCAGGTTGGGTCTGTAGTCTGGGTCTATACACCATAGCGACCCCTTCCCAATGCTCTGCAAACAAACATGGGATAAACACAGGGCTAGAGACTAGAGAGTTCTTTGCACATCACATTCACAGTGACACTTTCGCAGTACTCTGCGTGTACCCAAGTCCACAGAACAAGGCCACATGCTTAACTGGGAAAAAACATACAACCACACTGAAGACAATGTCCAAGAACATTAAAACAGGTTCTTGAGACAGAAGTATATGCTTTGACGTTCAGTTTCAGGAAGATCTGGTGGGTCACTCGCAAACAGGGAAAGCCCTACACTTTGTGGAGTCTGCAAAAGTTAACCTAACTTTTACATCATGGCCCTGTATGTAATGTTGCTGCACACCTCCCCCTTCCCACCTCTATGCATCCCTGCAGGACTTCAAAGCTGCTTAAATGGTCTGTCAGACCCTCAGACCCCCAACCCACAAGCCCACACTGTGAGGGTAGTGAGCCTGACCCAGCAGGAAAACTGGGGGGAGGGAGGGGCAAGGGTGAGGGGGAAAGGGCTATCCTAGAACGACTCTATATCCCAGTCCTCTGCCAGTCACAAAATCAATGAAGCCTGTGTGTGCACTGAAAAGCATGCACAGAAGAAAAACTAGCATGGGGAGGGGAGGAACAGTCTTACGGCCAAAGGCTTCTCAAAATCAAGATGCTGCCTTAGCCCTGCTTGTGTATCCCTCCCACTCACAATGAGGGAGAGAGATCTCAGGTCTTCTCTATCCTCTCGGGAAACTTAAAGGCAGCAGAATCAATTATGTGACACAGATTTCGTAGAGGCAGGGGCAGTGTGCATCACCCCCTCTGTCTCTCTGGCCTCCACCTACAGGACCATGGCAGCAGCTACCACAAACCGTTCCTATGGCAACCATCAAGCCTGCACCTGATTGGCCACATCTGCTGCAATGTGCCCTGGCTCACTCTGCCACCCTCTCCGCCTGCTTTTTTGCAAAGGATGTGTGCATCTGGTTATGGTCTGACTGGGAAGTGTTAAGTCCAAGACAAAGCCATATTCGTGATCTATTCCAATTTAACCTGACCACTCTTGTGTAGGAACCCATAAAAAAACTCCTTGATACTAATAAAATATTAGTAATAATAGAAAGATTTTCTTCGCCCAGTACTCCCTGTACAGTGGAACCTGCCTTGTGCAGACACCTTTTGTTCCACCCAAAAGTCTCCCTACATGACAGGTCTCCATTTGTCTGAGGTTCCACTAATTTGAAACCCAGGAGATCCTGTACTTGTACTCAGTATAAAGACCAACCATGAGAAAGAGAAAACAATGCAACAATGTCAAAATGAATAAACTACACATTTTCAGATTCTGAATTTTCTATCAATTATTTAAATTTAAAATCACAGATTGCCAAGTAAACTGTATATGTTTTGACTAATTTTTCACTTGCACATAATGTGTGGCCAAAAGGTGATTGCAAGAAAAAGTGAACATACAATCCACATTAAAACAGATTTAAAAATAGAACATAACTTCATCCATAAATTTGTTCTGATCTCAAGAGTATGAGAATGGAAGAACAGTGGCCACTCCAATTTGGAATATGTCAAGAAGAGAAAGAAGATCCGCAAATTCTTATAACTACAATGAATCAAGCAAAGTGAAAGTGATAATAGCCCTGTGGTAAAGACATTAGCTTTTCACGATTGAATTTTAGAGGTTCAATTCCCATGGTAATTTTCCATTTTTTTCAGATTGGGATTAGGGGTAGGGTTAAGGTTAGGTATTAGGGAAGGGCTTCTGTTTTCATGTATAAGTTGAAGTCTGTGTTTTCAGGTCAAACAGGATGTTTACTATCTGATTCCAAGTCCATCCCACTTAAGTTCGTACCAAGTTGGGACTCGGAGTACATGTAGGAAAAAAATTTTGCATCCTGGATTTTTTTTTCATAATGATGCACCGCATGAAAATCTGTGCATCATTTCTGAATTGTTATGCTTAAATTACTACCAATTACATGTATGTGTTATGAGAAGCTCTGGCTACCTTACCTGTGACAAATACAAGTATTTAGTGTCTTAAGGATTGCAGTGTGTTTTTGCTAACGGCTATGTGTGACAGTACCCTTAGCTCATAGCCAGTAAACAACCAGCCATCTCTAATCACTAGAAAACAAAGCTGCCTTCAATCACAACCTTTTTACACCCAACAAAATGATGACAAAACTGAGGCCATATTGTTTACGATAAACTCAACAAAAATTTCCAACCTTTCTCCAGGTTCCATAGGTATAGGGGGTGTTGATATCTGCTATGCGGCTACACCTAGAAGCCTTGGCTTTTTACTCAGACATGTCACTGGAAAAACATGTTTCAACCACTTGCAGATCACCATATTTTGAACTATGTAAAATGAGTGCATCTCTCAGTTCAGGCCACCAATACCCTTGTTTGTGCATTCATTCTGACTAGGCTTGATTATTGTAATGCTTTGTTCATAGGACGCTCTCAGCACCTCTTTGAAAAACTACAGAGCGTTCAGAACTCGGTTACGTGACTTGTTCTTCGGGCAAGAAAACGTGATCACGCTAAGCCATTGCTTCGTGTGTTTTACTGGCTACCGGTTCGAGTGCGTATTGAATTCAAGTTATCAACACTGTGCTTTCGCTTCCTTTCTGGCTCTGCTCCTTCATATTTCAATGACCTCCTTATTCCTTGCATACCGGGCAGACAACTCCAGTCATCAGCAGACACTCACATTCTCTCAGTGGCAAAAATGAAGACCAAATTATACGTGGAATGTGCGTTCAGCTTATTTTGCAGCAACACAGTGGAGTTCACTGCCTCACAACATCCGTCATGCGCAGTCACTGGACTCATCTAAACGAGCCTTAAAAACATACCTCTTCCAGAGACATTTATAATGTCATCAAGTTATTCAGGAACTAATGCTGTTGTGATCACTTTTGGGATAATGGATGCATGTGTGTGTATGATGTAGGTAGGTGGCGAGTTCTTTCAGTCATTTTTCCTATTGCTTGTACATCAATATTTTGTTCATTACTCAGTAATTTAGTCTTCTGCTCTTGTTGTATATTTATTATTAGGTGTAGTTTGTATTGCTTGTATAGTTTTGTACTGTTTATGTCTGTACATACATGCTTGTGGGTCAAGTACATGGAGCATGTTCTCTGAAAATGGTGATGTGCTCTATAAATGTATTTAATAATAATTCTACAGGCCAATACTTGTCTTTTACTTGACTGTTATTTAAATGTTGTGCATACCATCGGTGACCAAACAGCCCATTACACTACTCACCAAAATGAAACCAGTATGCTGAATCCGCTCTGCTTCCATAAAGGTCTACAAAGTCTATCTATGCATACATGGCACTGCATACTGCACCCTCTACTGCTTGAATGTGGGGCATAAAACTTTTTTAAAAAATATTTTTATTTAAGTCAACCGACACACCACTCTTCATACCAAGATGTAAGCTTTTCAGTGCTGCCTGAAACTCAACGAAGCTGAACTGTATGGTCTCACATGAAAGAAACAGCCTCACTAGAACAGCAAGTTTTTTTTAAACAGTCCGTATCCTGCATCAATCTGGGTTATCTGAAAGCAGCACTGAGAAGGTGGAGGGTGAAAGAATACCACACCCAGACCTTGGGCAGGGGTAAAGGGGTGCTTATACACCACTCCCCACTGGTCTGCCTGTTCTGTTAAGGCCAGCTGCTCAGGTGAAGGGTGGGGTTGAGGGGAGGCACAGACTGAAGAAGAGTGGGGATGAGACCCCAGCACTTCAAATGCTACCTCCAGTGACATCAGCGACAAGTTGAGACATGCACTGAAAAACTGTCTGATAGGTTTACCCTGCACTCAGTGTTTCTAAAATAGCTACCTGCAACTCCCTATTCCAACTATGCTGCTACTGTGATACCGCTATATTAAATGACAATAATGCATAAAGAATATTCTAAGGTTTCCACCCTACAGCCACATGCCACACTAAATTCCTGTGGTCACTGACATAACACAAAAACAGCACTTGCATTTCCTCACATGAAAATTATTAAACATTCTTTTGTCCCAATTAGTACTGCAGCCAAGAAACCTCTTAGAATAGCAATTTAGAAAATATTTACAAAGCATCTGGTAGAATAATAAGCTGAACTTGCATCTGAGGAATCAGCAGAGGACAGCTTGGACTGCACGCTCAATGTCTTGGGGTCTAAGGTCTATACTATTTACCAAGTAGTACATGTATTACAGTGAGTCTATACTGTATTTGTACTGTTTCTACTCTATGTATCTCATCAACTGTGCTCTCACTGCCATGATTTGACACGAGATCTACTGCAACACTGACCAGTCCAACTGCTTCACTTCTACTTTTTCTAGTTCCATTTTAGTTGTGCGGATAAGGCCATTCAGACTGCAACAGGGGTCAGTTCTGGTATTTTACAGATTGAAAATAAGTACCACCTAACCAGTTCTTTGAGACGGACAAATTTTTCATTTGGGTCAAGCCTTTAACAAATGATCAACTGAATTCCTGAAAAACTGCCTCAAGCCAGTAGACAGATACTAAAGCAGTCAGGTACATTCAGAATTTTGCGGATCATCATTGAAATGTTGGTCTTTGCTGACTGCTTGACCTCAGCACCAAGCTGGGCCTGCCAAACTACTCTGCTACATGAGCCTCATGCCATCCCCACCCACCCACAAACATAACAAAACATAACTAGATAACCAATTTACTGGTTTTTGCATCGTATATATAAGTTCTCCTCAGTATATAGTCTATTCTGTAAGTCTGACCTTGATATACTCCCCCCTAGCACCCCCACCTCCAAAAACAAAAACTCGTGCCACTTGTAGTCCCCCTTGTACTGCCCTTCTGATTGCTTTAATCATCATATTAGTTAATAATAATTATTATTGTTGTTGTTTTGTGTAGTTATGTTGACAGGGCTGCCCTATGCAAGCAAAGAATAAAAGAACTAAATTGAAAAAGGCTGAGGCCACACAGCATACCATGTTTACTTCAAAGTAAAAAAAAAATCCTTTTTTTGTGCATTCCCACCCTGTAGTGACAGTGACATGGCACTCACTGCCACCCTGTAGTGACAGTGACATGGCACTCACTGCTGTTTATGCACTAAGGTTCTGAACCAGCTTAGTGGAGCCCCCCCCCACCCCACTTCAACCTTTGGGGAGGGGGGTTGGAGAGAGTGGTGAAGTCAGAGGTCAAACAGCAGGAAGACTAGACAGTTATTTGTGGGTGTGGTCTTCTGCATGGCACATAATACCAGAGGGTCAACAAATGCTGACACAGTCGCTGCACATTTCTGCACCACACTGACACTTGTGACAGTATTAGTATCACAGGGTCAACTTGCACACTACAAGAATTCACATTTCACAGACTGATGAATATGGATGAACACTTTCATCATTTTTCCATCAAATGCCCCATTGTCTTGCTTTTAAGCACAAATTTTTTTTTTTACCACAACCAGTTGTATTGGTCTTTTCCAGTCTGACTCAAGAGAGGGTTCATGCTGTTATAGGTGATCGCTGTGATTGTTTAGTGACACTGTCATTATAGTGTCATAGTCTGCAAACGTGTAACTGTGCATTCACAATACATAGACTGTATATACAATCTGTGAAATGTGAATGCTATGGCATCTAGTGCAACCCTGATCTACATGCATGCTGTGTGTGGGATCAACACATGCCACAAAAGTCAAATATAATTAAAAAAAGAGAATGCACCTCTTACCTGTCCTTTATCTTTTTCCACCTTTTTAAAGCACTTGTTGAGTGACAGGTTATGTCGCACTGAGTTCTTCCAGCCTGTGGGAGCATTCTGGAAATAAGGAAAATGGGTCAGGATCCAGTTGTAGATGTCTTTCACAGGCAGTTTTTTCTGGGGCGAGTCCTCGATTGCCATGAAAATGAGACAGCTGAAGGAGTATGGAGGCTTGGAGTTGATGTGCTTCAAGGGGTTGTATGGCACATGAGGGGGGTGGGTTTGAGGCACGAAACCCCCAGTCCCAGCCTCTCCATTCTTCCGTCCATCTTCATTTTCCTTCTGTCCATCTTCCTCGCTGATGTCACTATCCTCCCCAGCATTGATATTCTTTAGCAGGTCTGAGTCCTGCAGCCAGGTCAGGGACGTAAGTTCATCGTCCTCCATTTCCCCTTTGTCCAAACGGATCTCTGCGAAACAGCTGGAGCTCAGCTTGTCTGGGGAGGCCAGATCTTCATCGTCAGAGTCCAGGGGCATGGTGTCCATGGAGTGTAGGACGCGAGACAGAGCACTTCCAGGGAAACTCTGACTCAGGCTGGTAAAGAGGCGCTTGCGCATGCTAGCATCACTCTCCACCTCCAGACGCCAGCCGACATCACTGGTGTTGCTGCTGCTGTTGCTGTTGCTGTCGTCCGGTTCCAGCTTTACCTCTGTGGTTTCCCCCTCGCTAGCACTGGCGACAACTGCTGTGCTATCTGTGAGGAGGGTGCTGCTTTCTGCTTCAGGGGTGGTGGGTGTGGCGCTGGAGGTAGGTTCCACAACTTCTGGGGAACCCCCTTCCACAATCACCTCCTTCACAGCTATCCCTCCCCCTCCATTCGGGTCTGTAGTTTCTTCTCTGGCATGCATCTTTGACTTAAGGAAGGTTTATCCTGCAGACAAATAAATCTGTTATAGCTCCAGCCTATGTGGTAACCACAGCATAATCATTTCACAGCATGATTGAAAACGTACTGATCAGAGCACTTTGAGGCTGAGGGGCAGGAGGTTCTTAGCGAAAGCACCATGTAAACATTTTGTATTCCATCTAATAATATACAAAAATATTATCATCTTTCTCTGCTATGCCCTCATCAACTGTTGTGATGGGGGGGGGGGGAACAGAGCTGGGAAGAGAAGGTGGTCACATGACATGCATCATAGCATGCAAGTACTGTATTTTCCTTTGCAGATAACATATAAAATGACACCACCAAAGACACAAAGATAATGCAACAGTCTACATCAGCAGTACACTGCAACCAGAAGAGTTACTAAATGGTCCTATCTTTATCTGCCAATGGTACACTGTGGCCTGAAGCAGTCAGGGGTCATCATGAGGGTAACTTTACCTTTGTCATCTCAAATGACAGGGTACTCTGATGCAACCAGCTTTTACCACCAACATGTGTGTTACTTTTACTCAAAGTTAAACATGGCTGCAAGTGTATCAACCACAGAACTGCTTCTGGTGATGAAATAACTTCAACCTGATGGCAGTTCAGGTGGAAAGGGCAGAAGGAAACTAGTAACCCACAGTAAAGGAAATACACTCCATGATGTGTCAGGAAATGAACAGGAGAAAAACAGGAACCGCGTACTGTCCCCTCTCAAAAACTGAATGCATACACAGATCATGCTCTTCATCTAGATGCCAATGCCTGTTCCTGGCTGTGGTCACAGATCAAAACCCTGCATGTTTCCTACCATCATTGCAATACCTGGCTGTGGTCACAGATCTAAACCCTGCATGTTTGATACCATCATTGCAATACCTGGCTGTGGTCACAGATCAAAACCCTGCATGTTTCCTACCATCATTGCAATACCTGGCTGTGGTCACAGATCAAAACCCTGCATGTTTGATACCATCATTG
>SMGT01006394.1:270854-281911 GCA_004794575.1 Lanistes nyassanus
CAATACCTGGCTGTGGTCACAGATCAAAACCCTGCATGTTTGCTACCATCACTGCAATACCTGGCTGTGGTCACAGATCTAAACCCTGCATGTTTCCTACCATCATTGCAATACCTGGCTGTGGTCACAGATCTAAACCCTACATGTTTGCTACCATCATTGCAATACCTGGCTGTGGTCACAGATCTAAACCCTGCATGTTTCCTACCATCATTGCAATACCTGGCTGTGGTCACAGATCTAAACCCTACATGTTTGATACCATCATTGCAATACCTGGCTGTGGTCACAGATCTAAACCCTACATGTTTGCTACCATCATTGCAATACCTGGCTGTGGCTTTGAGGCAGACATCAAACGGCTCACAAAAAGCCCAGCAAATCATCCCTCCCGACTATTACTAGCGTTATGTATTTTGATAATAATGTAATTACTATTATGTCTGTGTGATAGGATTGTTATTATATTAGTGCTGCATCTTTCTGATATTATGTCTCTGCCACAAGACTTCACCCTCCAGTGGTATAGGTAAGGTTAAACCGAATAGACCACCGGGAAAAATTGGTTACACCGTAATAAGCATTTTCAAATGCCAGTTAAGTATGTGGCTCATGGTCTGTTTTTCTCCGGTCATTACTGGCCAGAGACAATGCGATGTAACATCAACACTGCATGCTCATCCTTTCTGATCCTCTTTTATAAATGCAATATTTTGACTGCACTTACAAAGCTATGGAAAAAGCTGTCACTCTATATCTTTCCAAATACAAAGAAATTGGTGTTTACTTTAAACATTTCAAATTTTTTATACAGAGTGACAGACTGTCCATGGAAAGGTGGGGAGGATTGCAGAACATAAGAACTACTTTCAAGGAACATAGTTAAGTACCTTTGTATACGGTCCTATAATGTTACTTCTCACCTGCAGCGTATGTTGTCGTCGGCAGAAGCTAATATCACCACTGTTCTATATACTGTAGCTATACAGCACGTAGTGGTACATGGATAAGTGGTGGTTAGGAAAAAGAACCAAGCAAAGGCCCAGTGGAGCACAAAGGGGGGGGGGGGGCTGAGGGGAAAAGTCACCACCACCAGAGATCTACTAAACTATATCCTTTGACATCGGCAACAACCAGCCAAACCCTGTTGTCATGTAATGCAAACTAGGCAAAGCGTTTTAAATACATAACACAAACAGAAGGGCAACACTACAACAACCTATTAATGGAGGCTGGGATGGGGCTTGGAAGTTGGAGGCAGAAAAGTATAATACTATTTTTATTTAATATAAAAAGCAACAGCCCTAGCACAATCTTCTGCCACAGAACATCACATAAGAAACCAACACAATTACAGAAGAAACCATTACGGCAACATAAAATACACCACAAGGACCCTGAATCTCACTGTTGCTACTCTATTACCTGTAAAAACACACTCTTAGAAAAAGAACATTTTTTTTGCCCTGATGAACATTTACGGAAAATATGGCTAATTTTGTGAACAATCATGGCGTAAATGACACCTTGCTCTAACGATTATCTTCCGTACCACAGCTGCTTACCTACTGCAAAACACTTTACTATATAAAATACTTTTTATGACCTGCTGCTTAGAGATTGAACTGTTCAAAACAGCCTTTCTGCAGCACTGTGAACACACACAGGTATTTAAAATATTACCCACCCACACACAAATACACAACATTTCTTGCAGGTGTACCAATGAATAGCACTAATGTACTGCTGCTTTAAGTAGAACTGTGCGAAAATTACCTGCGCTGTTTACCAACAACCATGCCCACTACTTCTAGTACTACACTGCAATAAAAAAAATTCAAAACCATAGGTATTCATAGCATTCTTTTCACTGTTCAAGCTGTAACTCTACACACAATCACTGGCTTTTGTCCCCATCTCCCAGGCCCAATTTGCAAATACCCTTGAACACTTTTTTTGGCAAATGAGAAAGTGCCAAAATCTGCAGAATGTGAAAATGTACCTTCACTAAAGCTGGATTACTCAGATTTAAAAAATGGGCCCCTCACAAAAAGCCGAAAATTACAATAACAACGAAGCTGATTTGGCGACTAAGACATCTGAAGTGGGAGCACTTTTAGTTTGCTGGACCAAAAGCCATTTTGTATCCCTCGCGCTCAGATGTCAAACAGATCAGTAGGCCACGCAGGCGGTACCCTGTACGCGAGTGCACCTCCCTGCCAGATGGCTGTGTCGCTCTGCAGTTTCCCGATCTCATCCACGACTTCCACCACAAACAGCCTGTTTCCCGTCCCAAACAAACTCGCTGTTCTCTCAAAAATATCAAAGAAACATTTCTCTCGCCAATCTATTTGGATGAAGCAGAAGTTTGAAACTTTATTTGCCATTACGTGATTTAGACAACGACTTCGTAGCTACGTCCTGCCTCAATCGAAGTAGTCTGGATCACTTTTACGGTCACGCCGCGTCTGGATAGACTGCTAAAATCGGGAACAGTTCGTGGGTGGAAAACAAGGGCCGCTAGGAATAAGATGTGCCCAGGGCCAACTGGCCGACACAACTTTCTTACGTACCTGTTGCGTCTCGAGCCCGATGGTTGGCGTGTTTGTCTGAAGAGATTTTCACATCATATCCTCAAGTACGCCAGGAAAGACCAACACTTGTCCTTGCCTCTATCTCTGAAAATGCACCACTAGTCAATCCACGTACAACCTGGGATGACCGATGGCCGGCAGTTAAAACCCTCGCTGAAGCGCTTCGCCTCGAAAACAGGCAGCTTGGGGTCCATCAAGATGGAGGCTGTGGCCTAGCCACGCCATCAGCCAGACTCCGTCCGTACGTTCTGCTCGTTCTCACACACTCACACGGCCAGATGTGCTCCCTTCACGCGGCACGCCGCATCCACACACGCACGCTAGCAGCCACAGCCGTACGCATTACACGCGGCATGGGAAGATGACAGTAGCTGCTGTTGCCTAAATCTGTCACGTGACGCCGCCACGACCCTGTCGCACACAACGGCGGTTCACTGCAGAACGAGGACACGGACCGCGCGCGTGGATGGCCCGGAGCGGCGAGAGAGGCGGCCGCTAAACTTCGCTTTTTAGAATCGGTGTGTTACTGTCTAGTTTGTGGCACGTTCACCGAACTGACAGGACAAGTGTCAGCTATCGATGTAAAGATTTTTTTTTAAAAAATCGAACTTCTCGTCACGATAGTCCCAAACAGCCTGCATGTTACCATCTTTGCCCTCATATATCTTGCATATGCAACAACAGCTGTCCACTTGCAAGATTTAAAAATCTTCGTGTGGCTATCTTTTCCAACAAGGAAACACGGGGATGTTTGGTTGGTTGTTGGTTGGCTAACGTCCCTCCACAAACTGAGTGCATATCAAGACGGTGCGCCATCGAGGGCATGGGGTCCTATTACTAAGCTATGCACTGAAAGAACCACCTGACTGATAGCTGCAGTCACTGGCTAAAAAACGATGGCCTGTGCGGACAGGCAATTGAATGTGCCAGGAGATGGACGAATGGAGTTTGCACAACGTATAACTCCAGGAATAATCCTTGACCACACCAGGATTCGAACAGCAACCTTTCACCTGCTAGGTCGCAGCTCTACCAAGTGAGCTATGTAGCCTCCTTCTCTCCCCCCCCCCCCAGGAAACGTAGGGAGCAATCTGCACTGACACGAAATATTTGAAAGTGGACACTTGCCTTTTGCCTGCTCTTAACTCAAGCCAGATGGCGACGCTCTCCTTCCATTAAGGTGTACATACTGCAGTTAAACGTCACCCTTATCAGGACGGCTACAACAACCGCCTTCTATTGTCCTTAATCTAGTCGTCAGCTGTCGACAAATGGGAGAGTCCTGCACTTTTTGCTCAAAGTTAATATTAGAAAAACATGCAAAAGGCACTTAACTGCACGTCACCGTTAATTTAATATAGCAAGTTACTTTTCCAAGATTAAATACTTCTTGGAAAAAACTTGACAAAGTTTGACCACGATACAGACTCTACCCCTGCCTCTATAGACTAATACTGTTTTACTGTTAAACGGACAGTTTATAAAGAAGACCACGCTACGTTTATCTCGTTCATAAACAGGCATCGTTGGAAAGCAGTCAACCTTGCAGGCTGCAGGCCACCTTGTGGTGCGTAAAGCGGCATCACGCAGCCATGCCGAGCTGCAAGAGGCCCCAGGCTTGCTCCGTCCAATTATTCAGCTGAAGCACCCAAATTCTTAAAGAAGAAACACATATCAGCGTTTCCTGATGGTGCATAGGTGAATTTAATGTGGTTCTGTTTGATTTCCTTAAAACTACTGTCGCCTCAATCTTGCTAAGGAGTCTTAGACAAACTGCCTGAAACGACTGACACGGGAACAGTAACCACATGTATTCGTCCTTAACGTCTGGCTGGTACCCATCACTTCCTCTCGACCAGTGTCACAGGTCAAATTCTTGGGACTTGTGCTGCTCTATCAACGGTCCACGGGCGCCACCCATCGATTGCGCCCGCCAGCAACAGGCCGTATACAAGGCCCGTGCCTACTGCCTGCCACGTCTCCCGCGCGTGCTCCAGCAGCCCCTCTTTTTTGTCAGCCACTGGCGCGCGCCTTCCCTCTCCATCCCCGCCTCCGTTCCCTCGCCGTGCATCCCACCCGCGCGCGCTCAGCATCACGCCGTCATGGCAACGGATGCGAAGCACGGTTGCCATGTCAACAAGGCGGCCGATTTGGTTGCTTTCCTCGTGGCTAGAAAAAAAAAGGGAAGGGGAGAAAGAGCAGAGCAGCCCGCCGACTCGGGCAGCACGGTGTCGGAGACCGGCGCCTCCACACCCCTGACGAACAGAAATCCCTACCTCCGCCCCTAGCCCCAGCAGTTGTAACTGTGCTGTGTGCGAGTCTGGGCAACACATGACGACAGTCACAACTACTCTAGCCTTGTGCAACCAAGATTTCACGCGACTTCGATCAAAACTCTTCTCCATGCCGGTCTTCCAACAAAGGACTGCTGAATAACACGGCGAACAGGTCTAAAGAGAACATCCGTGTCAGGACAGAAGATTTTATGTGGTTTTCATGAAACCCAATCACACTATTCAGGGCTTTAAAGTAATTCAATGTTTATTTCAGTTCCTCTGAATGGCAAGCATAAGTTTCATTTGCTCAAAGAGTTATATTTGGCTGGAAAATCATCTACTTTGAAATTACGTAAAAATGTTGCCCGAACGAGGAAGTTGCCATTAATTTTATTTGCAGGGTAACTAAATTTACTTGCCCCTGGCGACCGGACCGCCGCAAATATCAATCCGTGCTCTGCTGCTCAGTTTTCACTGAGAGACACGCGGCGCTAGACTGACATCAGACAAGACTCTAATGGCGCCTAATCCCCAAGATAAAAAAAATAATTGGTCACTGACATAGGGTTTGACAACGGTTGTGAACTGTGTCCGCAGAAATAACTGAACATACACGAATAAAAAAGCGAGCGAGAGAGAGAGAAAAAAAAACATATCCCACCCACCTCCCTTTCTGTAATATCTACACCCACGCACCGTCGGATTAACAAACAGGACTTGATTCAAATGGCAGCCGGTCTGACACGTCTGCAATGCTACAGACTTTCGTCAGGACGCCCGGGAAGAAGAATGCCAAGAAACAACCTGCCGACATGAGGTAGCAATGCTTTCTGCCAACTCATTCGCTGGCAGTGATGACACCTGTAAGACACGACACCAAACAGTCGTACACGACGTGCGCTGCCTTCCCATCCCCCACCCCGCCCCTGCCTTGAGTGCCGAAGGCTGCGGCTCATCTGGCACGTCTATATACTTGTTTATATATTCATCTAGAAGAGCTACATAGCTTATATTCATATATACACGCGCACTATAGCACCTCACACCGCCCGCTGTAATATTACCAAAGCAACCCTACAGAATGCACCCTTCTCTTGACACCTCGACTGGTAGGTGAACAGCACGCGAACTGTGCATCGACAGACTAAGATGACACGCCGGCAGAACATACTGATGTGATAATGAAATAGGTGCGCTCTCGCCTGTGTGCGCGAACACGCACTAGGGTACGTCTTAGATGTTGACTCTAGTTACAGGAATATCTCAACAGTAAACCTGCCAAAACAGTTCAGTGTAACAATGTAACAGTCTACCTTTATCCTAGTATGAACCGCCGATGAGGTACTCCAAATCTGCTAAAGATTGGACACTTACATTGCCATCTTTCTGGTGATAAGGGTTGAGATCGACGCCGTCTTTTTGATGTTCAAATCTGCTTGTCAATTGGACATTTGATTTGCAATTTGTTTTGTGAAATTGGTTACCTTTCTGGCATTTGCAAGATGAGACAAACTAGCTGGCTGGTTCACCAGCCCTGTAAACAGCTGCTGCATGAAGAGAAAAAAAACCTGTGCCAGACACGGCATCACCGCTGTTACTGTCCGCAACACGACTTGATTTTTGGTCAAATTCCCACTGACCCTATATCCATGCAACAAAATACAATGAACATTTTTAGTTACAAACATGTCATGAAAGGCCACAAAAACGTGAAAGTTTCCTTTGAACTGTTTTGAGTGGTAAGCTGGTGACTGCTCAGTTCAACAAACTCACCGATGTTTAATACAGACGCTAGCTAATACCGACATCCTACGGTATCCACGCGCCTGATGAACAGGTGAAATGATGTTTCTTCACGCGGAAGAAGCTGTGGAGGGAGTTGCCATACGTTAGTACGTGAAGCTTCATGTCAGAGGTGGGACGCGTATCTTGACTTCAGTCGGGCACGCGGGACAGGACATCGCTTTTTTTTCCCACACGACTTTTCGTGAAAATTATCCCCAAATGGCACGATCTGAACGTACGTGCGCCAATCGGGGAAAGGATTTAGAAGACGTCACAGCGCAGCATCGCACAGTCACAGTGAAGAAAATCACGCCGTGCGGGTCCTTTGGTGAGTGGCGAAGGTGTCTGCTTTGGCACTGAAAATGTACCTGGTTCGATACCTTGACTTTCGGTTTTGTGTGCGCGTGCGTGGGGGGGGGGGGGGGGGAACGGAAGAGAAATGCCGCGCTTCTCCCCACGCCCCTGACCTTGATCTGTACTGTAAATAAGGCAGCACCAGCCTCTTCACAACGCCGGCACATTTTCTGCCTGCAGTCCCTGAAACAGCGGTTGCTGCGGTAACAGATACACACCAGGGCATCTACAGGCATCCTGCTGTCCGACAGGCGGCGTGGTAGCCAGGCAGCTCAGTGGGATGGCGAATGCACAAATCTTCGCGTTCCCCGCTGACTGCTATTCTCGCTGGTAAGGCACTGGGGGACATGACGTCAGGGAGGACTCCGACAATATGCAGGCACGCAAGATGAACTGCACTACAGGGGAGTGGGGGAAGGAGAGAGCAGTGAACAAGCAATATATGAACCGAAAGACGGACAGTCGCGCCACCTGTCAATTGCCCCCCCCCCTCGCAAACTAAAGTATGAACTTACCCAAGCTCCTAAGCCTGCCATGTCGACACCAGCCCCAGCGTCGTCCGGCCAGCTACTGGTGACGACGATGACAAGGACAACGACTACGGCGGCTACAGAGGCTCATCCACAAGTGCAGCGTATACCGCGGCACTTCTCTGCCCTACTAGACGGTGTCAGGGAAAATACAGTCCCACATACAGACTTCCCCCTGATAGCTGTCGCGCCGCCTTCTATTTGAATCTGCAAGGCCTAGTGTAGGGAGTGTGCTGTATGTCAATGGCAGTGGAGCAGATAAGACACTAACAGTTTGAAGACATCATGCGATATTTTCTATCAGGTGATACGTGTTGTTCTGTTGTACTATCAAGTGCTGCCAGCTTCGGTAAGAATAATTCTGGTTCGATTCAATTCACGTTTCAATTGAATTTTTATTCGATTCGACTCACCTCCATTTTTATCCTAAAACACTAATTCCGGTGAGTGCACCCACTGCGATTTCGTATTTGAGTGAAGCTAAACTTCCGGTAAATGGCGAGAAGCACCCAAACGGCAGGCGTGGGTAACTGGCTACCAAAACAATGCCTTCTGTGCATTTTTGCTCGTTCACCTCGATAAGCATTTCTCGTGATAAAAATAAATTATCAAAACAGCTTCAATCGAAATTTCCTATTTCCCCCAAAAATCGATTTGTGAAAAACGAATAAGCGAATCGCGCAGCATTACTATCAACATAAGTAAGGCATTAAACTTTATTCCCAGCTTCTGCACGCTGCTATCTGACCTCCACAAGACAACAAACAGCAGATCGTGTCTGTTTTTTTAAGAAGATAATTATACTTCCATCTTAAGTACCGAGGCATGCCAACATGAGCCATGGAAACAGCAAACACCCCCCTCCCGTCCCGTCTCGTCCCTGTCCCCAGACCCCTTGGCGACATGAGAGAAATCTAGGCGTGCCTGCAGATCAAAACTGGAGGTACGCACCCTGTGTGCCTGCAGATCAAAACTGGAGGTACGCACCCTGTGTGCCTGCAGATCAAAACTGGAGGTACGCACCCTGTGTGCCTGCAGATCAAAACTGGAGGTACGCACCCTGTGTGCCCGTAACGCAGAGGTCCTCGAATGAAAGGGTCGCAAGGCACTACTCCAGCCGCTTGCATGAAATACGTAGAGTTTCTCTCTAAGAAACGTCTCTCTAAAATTTTACCGAAAAAAAAGGTGTCTGAAGAATTTTCTATCAAATGTTTTTAAAAATTGTTTTGTTGCAAATGTGATGTAGATGCTTCTTTCAACTGTTTTCATGCGCCTTAGTCAAGCCGTGTAAACTACACAAAACGTAAGTGTCAGTAGATACCAAACTCTAACCAGCAGTTGTACACCTTATTTGCATCACGACTGCCTCTAACAAGCCACTAAAACGACAAGTGAATCTCGCTGGTCTGCTCGAAGAGGCCTGATGCCGTACCGAATGTGGATGAATAGCTGTTCACTATACTGTTCAACCACAGGACGACAACGCCCAGCCGTTAAGTATACTGCAGAATACCACGAAGGTCAGCAAGATGCCAAGAAAGTACTGGTAGAGATCTGTCGTAACGAAACGTCTGTTAAATTAAACAGCCCGGCTGCATGACAATTACCTGGGCCACAAAACTAACGCGACCTCCGCCCGCCAGACCACTGGCCTGCCCCGTTGTCTTGGTTACGGAGACGCACGCTCCACCAAGAGAAAATAAACGCGCTGAATCACAGTCGGCAGCAGAAGCGTCAATTAAACGATACCGCAAATGAAATTATTCAAATGGCGTGAGCTGCGTTCAATCGATGTGTAATTTACGGATACGACCGTTCATGAAGCCCGGGTTAGACCCTCTACCAGGTCATCTCGGGACAAAGCCGTATGACAAGACGTTCCACAATTCAGGCCATTGGCAGCATGAGCACAGAGCAGTTTGGGTGTGTGTGTGTGTGCATGTGTGCGCGCGTGCACGATTTAAAGTATTATGCTTTTATATTTGTGTACGCGTTTAAAGCGCGCATTTCCTGAGTTTTGCACGTTAGAAATATTCATATTAAATTTAAACTATAGTGCCAGGCCTCAAAAGTGATGCCAGACGGTAGCACAGACGTTTTGCTTCACCTTGAACTATTTCTTTGCCATGCGACATCTCTCACAGTCGACTGAAACAAGCCCCAGCGCACTGCGGCACGCGCCAGAACGGGAAGTGAAAAATTTCTTTCTCCACATCTATTTTGAGGGGTATTCTCGAACGGCACAAACTGATCAATGCCAATCAGGGAAAGCATACTCAAATATAGGTCTTCTGTGCATGTATAAGTCGAAGCGGTGTCTTCGCGCTAAAGTGATGCTCACATTCCAACTCGGCACACCCCACTTTTGTGCTAAATTGACAGTATGAGAAAAAAAACAACGTACGGGAACCATCGTGTCAAGCACGCGAGGAGACTGCCAGCACTGGGAACGCTGACGCAATCTTCTCAGTCCAGCACTCAGTTCTCTCTACCCAGCCACACAAAGCAGAGATGAGGCTGAAAGTAAATATCACGCTTATGTTTTTAAGTTACCCCAGACAGAAAACTTCAACAGGCCACTGTAAAAACGTTTGCGTCTCGTCGCCTCCAGGCTCTTATGTACACATCGCTGAGGTTTCCAGTTCACGTGCTCAGTTGCGAACCTGATGTTTTTTGTCCAATATGCCAATTTAATTTCTGAAAACCTTTACAGAGGGAGGCAATAACATTTTTCGAGCACATACATACTGCTCTAACAATCCTTGCGGTAACATTCCAACGTCAAAGCCCCCAGCCACAACCTGTTGCCTCGAGTGTCAATCATGAGGTCACATGACATACTGACCCACTTAATCTCACCAATAGTCGCGAGCCGAGGCGTCGTCATGGCAACTGCTACGCATTTGACTTCCCCCTAAACCTTGGGGCCCCCAATCGGTTGCAACTGGAAACAGCGAAACTGCGGGATACTCGCACACTGTGCCATCCTGCCCGTCTTCCGTTCTCGTTATTTACAGAACAAGATGTCGCATGGATGTTCATATTTCATCCTCAGGTAGAATTGGCTGACAATAAAGACTGTTGCTACACTAGTCCCCGCGACATTTTAGCACTTCCCCGCAACTATCATGTCACCCAGGAACCACCACCCTGTAACACCGACGACATCCTTCAATGTAGCCTTCTCGCACGAACACCGCGTGTGGATTAATGAACACAAAATAAAGCGAAATCACGGCGCGCTAGTGTTGCTGCTGTTACCACACACGAGAGCCAGTACTGTGTACACAGAGAAGTCGAATACCAGGGCTGTATGAGGTAACATTGGCCACATGACTGGCTCTCGGCAGGCGTGTGTACATTTGACAGCAAGCGATGGTCGGCACAACCGCAAGCCACCGCCGAGCGAAACTGCCACTTTCGATTTCTTTCCAGCACGCACAATAGCAGTGGTCCATCTCTGGCCTGGGTATCAACGGGGGACGGGGGTGGGCGGGGGGGGGGTGGGACGATGCGTT
>SMGT01006394.1:296884-310808 GCA_004794575.1 Lanistes nyassanus
AAGACGTTAACGTCTGCTGGGCGTACCTCAGTCAGCAAAGACGTTAACGTCTGCGGGCATACCTTAGTCGGCAAAGACGTTAACGTCTGCTGGGCGTACCTCAGTCAGCAAAGACGTTAACGTCTGCGGGCATACCTTAGTCAGCAAAGACGTTAACGTCTGCTGGGCGTACCTCAGTCAGCAAAGACGTTAACGTCTGCTGGGCGTACCTCAGTCAGCAAAGACGTTAACGTCTGCGGGCATACCTTAGTCAGCAAAGACGTTAACGTCTGCTGGGCGTACCTCAGACAGCAAAGACGTTAACGTCTGCTGGGCGTACCTTAGCCAGCAAAGAGGTTAACGTCTGCTGGGCGTACCTTAGCCAGCAAAGAGGTTAACGTCTGCTGTCTGCACGAGGGGCGGGATGCCATGTCTTTCCCGCCAGCAGTTTCTGTTTCGGGTAGAAAACAATCGGACAGCGAGTGGACCGACAAAGATACAAGAAAGCACAGCCAGCAGGAAGCCATGTGCTTTGTCATCGCTGTTTCGGTTGACGTGTTCCAGCCTCGTTCAACGGACCTCCCCTCCCCTTGCCCGCTACATCTGCCCGTGGCAAGTGCAGGTGACTGGTCTTGAGGTGTGATGTCACATAGTGAATACACCGAGGCAACAGGCGGATAGCAGACACTCTCGCTGTATGGTTGGCTGTCTTTACCACAATTTGTTTACCCTCTCTAAATATTGGGGGCCGAGAGGGAAATTTTTATAGCACTAATGATATACATACTATTCCATTCTACAGCTATACAGTTAATTCTACTAATTTACTCTCTACAGCATATCATATATTTTGCACTCATTTCACAGCTTTTCTAGACTACGACTGGAACATGACAGAGAAATGGTTTTAAACTTTAAAAAATGATTTTTATATTGGGAATTCGCTCTGCACTATTGAATCTAGACAAAGTATTCCATAGCTACATCTTAAACATCAGGACGGCGATTTATGTATGTTGCATTAGGTTTGCGGACCAGCTATAATATTCTGGCTACTGCATTAGCGCAATTGTCTTATGGCACCATAGAGACATTTTCTAGCATTTTCATGACCGTCTTATGTGATCTTGTCACTTACCTGTCTTCTGCAGTGGGGTATACAACTCTGACGTGAGGGAAAGACAGCTCTCGACCCAGGGTGTTTCGGATAGCCTCCCTTACACTTCCTCCGGTCTGCCCTACATAAAAATAACTTCAAACGAAGGTCTGCTTCTTGGAGAGTGTAGATGATGTGGATAAAGAAGTGACGCATACTGACTTATTTACAAATAAAGTCAAAGCGTCGAGAACATTTTACCCTTTGGTTAAAACAAAAGTACAGGACATAAATATTAATAGCGTTTACCTCTAGAAAATAAGGAAGAAAGGAAGGTAAGCGAGAAATTGTTTCTTACTTGGTGAAGTACAAGATGGCTGGCCAGAAATGACATTAACGGAGATGAGATCTCAAAATGTATACTGTTTAATCAAGCACTCATTCAGCCAGCAACCCATCATTCCCGCTGTTGCCCACCTACAGGACAAACACTTTCTTCACTTATTTATCCACTACACAGCGAATAAAGGCCTGTTCACCTGCATCACCTGCTCGCCCACTACACGAACAAAGTCCTTCATCCTCACTCACTCTCCCACTACATAAAAAAGGCCTGCGTCACTCACTCGCCCACACTCACTCGCCCACTACTAGAAACAAGGCCTGCGTCACTCACTCGCCCACTACTAGAAACAATTAAGGCCTGCGTCACTCACTCGCCCACTACTAGAAACAATTAAGGCCTGCTTCACGTCACTCACTCGCCCACTACTAGAAACAATTAAGGCCTGCGTCACGTCACTCACTCGCCCACTACTAGAAACAATTGAGGCCTGCGTCACTCACTCGCCCACTGCACGACAAAAGGCCCACATCAACCACTAGCCCACTGCACCATACACGGGGGAAAAGTGTCTGCATCAACTGTGAAATCTCAAGGTCGCGTTTTTGTCCTCTGCACCGCGATAACAGCTTCTGTTTTTGTACAAAGTCGATCCTAGCGCCCCGCCTATTCGCAAGTTTATGGGCGGATAGCTGATGCTGACAAGGCGTGAAGTGTCAGACGGGGTAACAGGAGAAGTGACTTTTATAAAAAAAAAATGTTGTGCTTGTGAAATCATTGCAACCAGTGGATGATGTGACGCAGAGTAAGTCTCAAAGACTGGAGCGAAGGTAAATAATCCGGTGGCCCCTACAACTAATTCAGTCGTCTGCAACACGATTTCGATTTTGTTCGGCTGCATTAGAGAAATTGTAACTTCTCGGGATGAAGCCTTTAGAGAAAATCTGTATGCACAAACCACTGGCTGCAGTTGTTACGAGGCTGTCAAATTTCAACACCATCAGAGAGAGAGAGAGAGAGAGAGAGAAAGAAAGAAAGAAAGAAAGAAAGGAAGGAAGGAAGGAAGGATTATGTCTTACAAACATAGAGAAAAATGGAGATGACTAGGATGCGCATCATTCTGATCCTGGAACCGAGGGTAACGTTACCATTCCAGACGGGTTTCAGTTTTGTAAGTGCTGCAGCTGTCTGCGCTATTCTGGCAGGTCATCAGTGACAATGGGCCTAACGTACTTGAAGCTGTGGGCTGATTCTAGCTTGTCGCTCTCGATTCTGATGTCAGTGCTGATCCCATTCATCTTGTTGGTCATCAGTTTGGTGTTTTCTTAACTGCCGAGCACACCAAGATGTCCTGTGACTTTGTGGCTCAACAGTTTTGTGTGGTACTCTGTCCATCTAGTGAGGATTTCCTGTTTTTCGGTGAGACATTGTCCTGGACGGTTGAGACTCGCCCTAGTCTTGTGCTTGTCGAGTTCGACACTGTTTGACACTCCTTTTTCATATCATGCCTCGTCAAATTATTTTTGATTTCACTGCACTGCTCTTCTATCAATTTTTCCTTTGTTTTCATAGCTTTTCTTATCTTTCTGTTGTATTTCTTTGTGTTTCGTTGAACTTTTGAGAGGTCATGAGCCCCACCCCCGCCCTCCTCATGATGCTAGCCCCCAGAAAAGTAGTGGTCTCGTACACCCCCACTCTTGTACGATCTAAATCATGTCACGGATGTGACAAGCTGCACACTGATTATATCAAAGTTATTTCTGTTCATAACCATCGATTTCTACACTAACGTGATTTTCGAGTGATCGTGTCATGTCAAGGATGAATATCAGCGCAAATCTGAAAGGATGGTTAACAACTCATCGTTATCATTGATTCAGAAAGTACGTAATGTTGATACCAGCCTCTTACAGGTAGGGATTGACTATCAGCTTTGCAGATTTGTTTTTGGACAACTCACTGGCGTGCTAGGCAGTGCGTGTCTTGATCACAGATATAAGACAATTCTTTTTTTCGGAACGAGTTGCAACAGCTGCGATCTGAACGCGCAAACTGAATTCGGCGAGTGACATGACAGGAGTTTTAGTCAGAAGACAAAAACCCTTGCCCGTGTTTTCAGCTCAACCTAAATTTCCGACACATAGATGCATATCTGCCAACTGTTGAGATGCCAACTAACGTGGCATGGAAAAAAAGTCGTGCGCCTTGTTTACCGAGATAAACTGCGTCAAGACACATTGGCCCCTTCCACACCTGCCTTAACGGCACAACGACGCATGCAGCTGTACGCGGGCAGCAAGAAAACCCAACGGAGAGAAAAGCCAACGGACAGAAAAGCCAAGGAACGACATGTACTCCAGTGCACCACTGCAGGGTTAGGTACAGGGACATCTAAGGGCGTCAGACAGTCTCAATAACTGTTTTCAGACCCACATCTCGCACTGTACAGTAGGTATGACATAATTATCTCGGTGAAGGACAGCGAAGAAGACAAATCTCCACCCTCCCTGAAGATTAAGGTGATCACTGTACCTCTGAGGACGAATCAGTTTTACGACCTCAAGTTGACCTTGACCTCTGAAGCCGTTAGGCCTGCTGGTGACATGTTTGTCAACACATTACCACGATAGCAGAAACAGAAGGCATAAACACGGACACAGCAACTCAGGGTTCCGTTCACCCCCACCCCCCTCACCACTTACTACTGGGAAAAGTAAAGTGCAGGGGTCACGAGTACTTTTCGTGGCCTGAATTCTAACGAATGGAATTTTGAACATCCCCCCCCCCCTCCTCCATCTCGCGCTCACACAGAGCCAGTCTGGTTGTGCTGCAGGCATCTTGCAAAGTGCGCGCGCGCCTGAGTATGTGTGAGAGAGAACGGAGCAGGTGGGGGGAGGGGGAGGAAAGTACATGTAGTAGCGCAGTTGGTGAGAGGAGGAGGAAGACGTGTGTGTGTGCGCGTGTGTGACTCTGTGCGTGCGTGTGTGTGCGTGTTTGTGTTGAGGTGCTATGTGCACTTTGCGCATGTTTTCACGAGCATTTGACCCGCCCATAATGAAAATTCAGAGAAAAACACGTTCCCATAAAAATAAAACAAGACAGATACGTTTTCTAGGACATGTAACAAATGAACTGTCTCAAATATTGACAGTCTGCTCTTGACAATAAGTAAGCTTATCCGGATATCCCCTGTTTATCAAGTTCAGTAATCTTTTCCCCCAGACGTGCTTCACGCGACGTCAGTACAAGGCCGAACTTTCCTTCAGATAATGTGATTGCAGAATGCACCTACCCTCTCCATGCAGGAAAATCACGGAGCCAGAGCAGGAGCCTTTGGTGTGTTGCACAATCTGGGTGGACAGCTTAACGATCTTGGGCAGTGCCATGTCTTGTCGACAGCAGATGTCACAGTTCACTCCGACCCTGTGCACATCCGACCCACACAGGACTGCCTGCAGTCACGTCACCCACCGTCTACCGAGCAGACGGGACTATATACGACTGGTTGCAGTACGGTGTCTTTGTCAGGGGAGGCCATCCTGTCGTCGTCCAAAGATTGTCGCCCTGTCTTGTCAAGCCACAGACGTCTGGAAGTTACTATTATCTTGCCAAAAAGGAAAGATGAATATCGTGAAGACGGGATCAGCAGACTTGGAAAGTTGGAAAGAGAGTGGGGAAGGGTTGGTGGTGATGCAAGGCTACGTTAGGCGCCTCCTATTCTGACTGGAGAGCAAAACAACAACTGGGTGGTGACTGGCAACGCTGGCAGGCCTCTGCTGGCAGGTTCTCACTGTCTACAGTTCTCACGTCCCCACCAGTTACACGTGCTGGCTTCTCGTCAAGTTCTTCAGTTTTCTTTTATCTGCAACACGACAGCCACCTGTGTCTGTCACGTGTAATAACAGTGATTTGCATGCATAATTAGCAATGAAAACAACGGGGTCATAGCACAGGTAGGGAGACTGGACATTCCAACTTATTGAGGGACAAAATGTGTATGGACTCACTGACAGCGTTAATTTTTTTTATGGTAAACCCAGTTATTAAGTTTTAGTGTTTTCCGCGGCAATATGTTTTTTTTTATCTTGTCGCAGTCTTTTTTCCTTTTATCCTGCGGTTGAAACCTAGGACTGTGGGTGGGTCCGTTGCAAGGCGGACTGACGGTCGTTGGTTGGGATCTTGTGGGTGATTTCCCTGTCTGCTCCATGGCACCCATCCACAAGGTTTGTCATCGCGACTTTTCTCAGGGTACGTTGGCTTCTAGCCCCTCCTCTCCCCTCTCCCGCCCTCTGATCTCGTCATGCGATTGCCGCACAACCGTCCTTCCAAAGTATTTATAGCGTTATTACACATAAGAAAAAATGCTAATTCCCAGTATGAAACATTTTAAGTGCACTTTTCAACTGCAGAAAATCAACATAATTATTTTAAAATTTTAATATTCCATCTTGCCTATAGACTGCCCGATTACCTCCCCTGATCACTGAGGAGGAGACAGATTTGTAATTTGGCTTTTTATTTTTGTTGTTTATTAGATTGTTAATTTTTTTTAAATACATGCAAGTTAAAAGAGCGCGTTTAGTAGGAAAGGTTCAGTAAAGATCAGCTTATCCTAGTTCGGTAATCCTATCACGGAACCAGACGCCTCGCCATGTGGGTTACTTCCCTTTAACCAGTTGGCTGACAGGGGCAAGGGGTGGGGGAGGGGTGGGGGGGTCGAGAGTGAGGACAGCGTGGTAGCGCAGAGGTACTGCACGTGAGTCCACCTCGTCTGCTTTGCTGCACGTTGCGGAGTCGCGCTCGAATGTTCTGCTGGTGTGCCGCACTGACCTTCCTGACGGTCCCTGCTTCTACACTCACTTGCTGGCCTCGTTCTGACACTTGCTCGCTGCACCCCCCCACCCCAATCCCTCTGCCATCATCCTTACCCATGCGGGAGACATTGGGTGCGGGGGGGGGAGAGAACACCTTGACTAAGGTAAGCATCATAAAAAGACTCCCCGTCCATCAAATGTCTCAAAGTTGCAGGGGGCACTGTATTATTTCTGTATTATTTCTGTATTTAAGCCCCAGCCGCCAAGGCAGCCTTGGCCATGTGCCAGATCGTCTGTTAGCCAGCGGCAGACCAGCTGATGTGCCGCCGTGAAACAGCTTTGAGCGACTCGGCTGTCAGAGTCGATATATCTGTGTGTCCCCCACCCCCACTACGCTCTTTTCTCCTCAAACCCCTTTCCTCTCTGCCGCTACCCCCTTGCGCATACGTGGATGCACATCCCCTTCACCTTGACCACAGTGACAAAGGAGAAATGTGTTTCAGTGGTCGTTAAGGTGACAAGACCGTTTTCAGCAGCGGGAGGGGAGAGTTTGGAGGACGGATGAAATGAGAAGTGAGATAAGGCGCGGTGATGGTGTAGAGGCGGAGGAGGAGGGGAGGAGGTGTTGCTAGGGCTTAATTTAGGATCCCTCATCATATCACTTACTTACTCGCTTAATGAACGACTGAACTGACATTATGCTTTGTCTGCCACGCTGTCACGTGACGTCTGTCGTCTGCTTCACTGCCATCGTGTTGGGGTTCGGGTGCTGCTGGTGGCCGACGTTTCCTGTGGACATACAGACCGAGTCGTTTTCACTTTTCGCTGTCTGCTGCTTGTTGGCTGATGCCTCTCAACCACCCCCCAAAAAAAATCCTTTTCAGCCGGCATTCACAAAGCGCTTTTTTCTTTTGATTTTTGCTTTGTTGTTGTTGTCCTTTTGTTTTTTCTTTGGGGTATTTTTTTTTCAGTCCTGACAGAGTTCAGAGATCAAGGCTTAGACTTTCATTCCTTGTCAGATTTTCTGCAAGTGAACACGACCTGACATGTACGCCGATGGCCGGTCCTGCCTGTGTGAGGACGTGGGGTACAAAACCGGGGGGAGGGGGGCAGAATTATTTTCCCGTACTAAATCTGGGGACATAGACTCCCAGTCAGTGGAAGCTCTTGGGAAATAACTTATGTCACGAATGACTCAGCCAGCCATATCCTAAGGTCATGTTGTTGGGGAAAGTTTGCAAGAAAATCTCGGCAATAGGCTGCATATGTACAAAATGCACTACTACTTTAGTGCACTGCACACTATAGTACTAGTACTGAGTAGTACACTAAAGTAGAACTAATAGTGGTTTGTACACTGTGACAGCACAGAGCACCGTACTGTTTGTGGTCATGTAAACAAATCTGTGCCTAAACTCTAACCCTGCCCTAAAGCCACCCGAACAAAGATTTTCTAAAAATTAGGGGGTGAGGTAGGAATGACATCGGGAGAGTCGAAACACCCAGTGTGCAGCTGCTAAACCTACAGTTTGATATAATGCGCCTGTGCACGATAACAGCAAAACATGCTGATTGTAGCTTTGAGAAGATATATTTTCCTCAGTGTACCTATAAAGAGAGGTATTTCCCAAGCACTTCCATTGGCTGGGAGTCTGTCCCCTAATCTAGTTGGGAAAGTTAATTCAGCGGGCGGAAGGGAGAGGTCTTAGGTAATGAGGTCTCGGTTTGTCCTGTCGGAGACAGCGCATGCGCATTTGTTCGGCTCCAGAGCTGACGGGTAGATTCTGTGCGCCCACCGCTCCATCTCGAAGGAAGCAGACGACTCCAAGTCCAGGGCTTGCATGAGCGTTCAAATCCCCTGTCCATACGTAACGGTGGACGTAAAATAGACAGGGTGAGTGGGCCTAACGACCGCTCTTATGACCGGAAAGGCAGCTCCGAACGCTCATGCAAGCCACCCCAGGTTCCGCCTCAAACCGTTTGAACGTTTGTTAGCTATAATTCCGGTGGGGGGGAGGCTTGTCGCTTTGACACATACATACATTTACAAACCATACATCTACAGATCAAATAAAACAATGAATACTTGAATACATATACAAAACTGTTCAGCAAATCTCAAGAGGCAGAAGAGAAAATATTTCAAACAAAGGTAACATGCTGTTGGAACAGGTAGGCAATAATAACAGTAAATTTGCATAATTTTCTAAGGGACTTTCTTGATTTTGTGTTTATTAACTTATTTAATTTATAGGCATTTGGCTGGTGTGCAAAATAATAACCCAGTCTAACCAGTGTGTGCATTGTCTAGATGTTCAAGTCTTGTGCCTATGTTTATAACCAAACCTCTCGAAATTCGCGCGCACGGCCATTGTGACGCAACGATCGGCTGCCTTGATGAAGGTTGTGTAAAAGTCGGCCGCAGTATATTGCTCTAGAGCGGTAGATTAAGTACAAGTAGGGCGACTGGTTACAGGATATCATCATCAACAAAATTAACTCTCAACTCTGCTAGTGTCCCAGTGTGACCTGATGTGAAACATCGTTTACAGTGTAGAAAAAAACCATGCAGATGAGTGAAGATTTGTTTGGCATTAATCTTTGAATGTACAAATGTACACAGATAAGAAAATGTGTTGACTGTGAACATTATTCAGCTTATAGTCTGCCGTTCTACAACTGCACAGACAGAGGCAGAAGCAGGTTGCGCAACCAGTGACACTGAAAATCTTCGCTGACGCTCGTGTAGGTGTGCACGCTTCGTTGTTTTGAATCCTGTCACTGGCCACAGAGGGGTTATGTAGTGGCCCAAAGCACCCGTGATTGCCATAACAACCGGTGCAGGCATATCAGTGGGGAAGCGAGGGGAGAGTTTACGTTAACATGTGATTAACGCCGTTTCTGAGTGCTTATCCGCCCTCTATACAAGTAGCATGCTAGGAGTCATAAGTAACCAGCCCACTTATCTGCACAACTACATTTAATTAAATAACAGTAATAAATCAGGTCGAATATTTCCCAGACGTATTTTTATAAAACTCGGGGAGAGGAAGTCTGACAAAAAAGCTTTCTACGAATTTAGACAAAGTCTTGAACGTACGACGCCCTTTTGAGTATATAGGAGCTGTGTGTATGGCGCATTCGATGCTATATCGCGACACGTGACCACACTCGCATAGGGGATGTCGGGGCCTTTTGTGGTACAGCTGGCCCCCCTCCTCCCACACCCTGGTTGCAACTGTAGGCGACATTGCGATGCATGTTCCCCTTCCCTCCGTCACCCGACGCCCAAGTAGTGTTCCGACAGCGTGTGTGTTGCCCAGGGAGACAGCCCCTTTAGCAGGGACGGAGGCAACGGCAGGGTAAAGAGGAGGTGTGTGCACAGCTCCGTTGCCCCGCCGCCCGGTCCGTAAGCCTGGGGGCCCGAGACTGTAAGCCCACTTGACTTTGTCTGACGGAAGTCGTCAGGTCTAAAATTAGCCTGTTCTTGCGTCATATCTAAACATAGCCACAGTACGTCTGTCCTCTCACAACCACTGAGCCGACTCAAAGGGCGTGCAGCCACTTCTCCTACGGTACCGTCCGCTCAGATAAAAGGTCGCGTGCAGGCGACGATGAGGGCAGGAAGAAGAGGGGGGTGGGGGTAAAGGCGAGTTGGGGAGCTCGTCAAACGCTGCCAGCCTACGTCCCTGCACGGTGACAGGCAGCTAAGCGGGTCCCGTAGGCCTGCTGGGGGTCTGATAAAGAAGAGAGATTGTGAAGCTGGGACTAGCTTCCGATCACCGACGTCTGCCGGAGCCACCGAGCAAGGGGTGGGGTGAGGGAGGGAGGGAGGCGAGGAGAAACAGTGTCACATTGTGCACGTGACCAGTGCGTGAACTTTTTGGGACACCAATCTCAGCAGTTATCACAGCGCATTAACGATTGGCAGCACACACCAAACCGCGTCTAGCCAGGGACAAAAAAATGTAACGAGTCACAGCTAATAATAACCAGACGAACAGTTAAGTACTGTATGGGAGGATCTTTCTGTGCCCTCCATTACCTGTATACTGCTCTTAGTAATGCGCCGCTACATGTCGTCTCGAAAGCTGGCTATGGCTTCATAGTGTACGCCAAGCTGGAAAAGTTGTCACTTAACAGAGCTGTGTACGTCTATGATTTTGTGGTCATAGAACTATATAGGTCATATAGGTCTATGCTCTGGTGTACTTGTACATCAACAAGTATCGCCCGTCCTTAGGAAAATGCCCGTGTTCACTCGCCATGACATTATATTCCGTGCCATTTGAATGAGCGCCGAAAGTTCAGATCACGATAGTTGGAGGAACTGCAAAGAATGTCGTACGGCAGGGAAATATAACGAGCCTGATCTCTATCGTCAGAAAGCGATCAGAAATTATTGATGCGATCTGGACAGCTTTGTGCTATTTATAGATCGGCCTAGAAAGGTCTGTGCTAATTATTGATGTGAATTAGACAGCTCTGTGTTATTCTTGTCTTCAGCGCTTTATCAACGGAGCTGACTGCACCGCACGGTATCTGGTTTGTCTTGACGGGACATTTTCTTTGTCCGCCGTGTCGGCAGGGACTATAAATAACAGTTAGCTTACATTATTTATTCCAGAACTCCCCCTCCCCTTGTCGTTCCGTATCGTTCTTCCCTGTCCACTGTTCGGGGGGGGGGGGAGGAGGGAGGGTCCGATGCGAGAACATTAGGAGATCACTGTGTCTGGGCAGGAGCGTCTGTCTCTCACTCCCCCCTCCCCTCCATATTGCTACTGCGTCGATTGGAGCTTAAAAACACGTCTTATATTTTTATCCTCATGTTAAAACCACACGTCTTATATTTTTGATCCTCATATCAAAACAACACTTTTATATTATTGATCGCCATAATCAAAGCAGGTCTGGTTTTCCTTATTGCCCGATTTGCGCTGGAAAATTTACGTGTTATTGGCGCACTAACACACATACATTTTTGTTTGCTTACCTTGTATTTGTAAGTATAATTTAAAGAAGTCTCGGGTCTACACATTATATTTCCTTGTGTTTCAATGTACAGGAATACATTCGCCAAGAATCATTGAACTTTCAGTTCAACATCATTCCTGCTAACTCGCGTGGCAAGGTGGTAAAAGAGAGGGCTTTTATTTGTGAAGACTGCATGTTCTATTCCCGATAAAGTTTTTTTCCTTTCTTTTTGGTACAGTTTTTCTCTTCCTTATTAACTGTTTTTTTTTAAACTTCGGAATTCTGCTCTTCATTAAATGCAGTGAAACTGCCAACATAAGCTTTTCTTCGAATGCATCTGTATCGGAGGAGTGGGGTCTGCCATCAAACAGTAGCGTAGAAGGGACGCTAGCGTGTTTGAACAGAACGGTTTGCCAGTGTGGCATGCAAACTCAAAAACAATTTTCA
Source organism: Lanistes nyassanus (assembly GCA_004794575.1). Taxonomy (NCBI): domain Eukaryota; kingdom Metazoa; phylum Mollusca; class Gastropoda; order Architaenioglossa; family Ampullariidae; genus Lanistes; species Lanistes nyassanus. The sequence continues at coordinate 308,538 of SMGT01006394.1, forward strand.
AAACAGTTTACCGGACAGTTTGCCTGAAACGACTGTTTGCCAAACAGGTTTTACAAACCGTATTTCGTTGCCCCTGCGGCGTAGCCTTATTAAACAGTCCCTTTGCAAAGACATTCTCGCTGAGAAAGCCAGTAAATATAAACGTCTCCGGGTTTGTGAGGGAGCCACCTTCAGCAGACTTTTGCTGGCGATGGAGATTGGCAGTACAACAGCTCATATCTCCTCCTCATGCATCGTGTTTCCCTCAAATTGCAGAAGGTTGATTGGTTGGTTGGTTGGTTGATTGGTTGGTTGGTTGGTTATTTAGAGGGACGGTGCTTCCACCTCGAGGTGATTTCGCACTATGGGAGTGGGGTCCCATTACTAAGCTGTGCAGACTGACAGAACCACCAGACTGATGGCTGCAACAAGCGGTTTGCTGTGCGGAGAGATGGCCGAATGGACACGCCAGGATTCGAGCCAGCAACCTTCCACCTGCAGCTCTACCGTAGTGCAGCTCTACCGACGGCGCTATCCCGGCCTGGCAAACGACAGTTGTACTTAATGCTTGGACAGGGGAGACGATTGCTTAGGGGGGCTGGATAGCTCTGGGCATAGAGCTGCGGACTAACGTATGGAAGGTTACTGGTTCAAATCCAGCAGAGCTAAGGATTATTTCCTGGAGTTGAACATTGGGAGGACCCCATTTGACAACCTTCAAAATTTAAAAAAAAGCCTCCCTCGCCGCACTGGCCATCTTGCTGCAGGTATCAGGCTGGTGGTTGTTTTGGTACATGTCTTAATTAATAATAGGACCCTCACCCCCACAGTGCGAAATCACCGCTAGGTGGAAGCCCTGCCCCTCTAAATTAACCTACCTACCTCTCGAAGATTAGTTATGCAGTCTGATCCATCGGTCCTCTGCCGGAAGGGACGTGTTTCTTTCACGCGTAAGACGGGGTGCGCATTCCACGGAGTGTAATACTTTTGAGCCACCAAACGGCCCGCGTGCTTAGACTTTGCTTTGACTGGGTTTGCAGGTAGTTGTCAATTTGGTTTTATGACAAGAAAGTTGACAGACCTAAATAATTCTTACCGACAAAATTCGTTGAGGAAAAAAAGGGTTTCTTTTGTTGGTGATATTTCTGTCAGCAAAACAGTCACAACCAGGCACCCACACTAGTACGAACGACAACATGCACACAAGCACGCACTCGCCCATTAGATTGAGACGCCATTTACAAAGCAAATCTTCAGGCCCACTGAGTCATTGCTTCTTCTTGGTTTCTGTCTTTGATGTTTTCACGTTCTGGATTTTCTGATCTTTGCCTTTGCGCCTGCCGAAACGCTGTATCAGCATATCACGGTCTGAATGTACGGGCTAGCACCAAGATTCGTTTAAATACCGTTCGTTCGTTGATTGGTTGGTTGGTTGGTTGGTTGGTTGGTTGGTTGGTTGGTTGGTTGGTTGGTTCGTTCGTTCGTTCGTTCGTTCGTTCGTTGGAGGGAGGGGGTACTGAAATATACCAAACTGGGGACGCTGAGTGGATCAAACATCCACACAGGTAGAGCAGAAATTTGCTAGCGAGCATGGCCGCAGACAGGTACACCAAAGCGATCTCCCCATCATTTTCTTATCGTCCGTTTTGACACCTGAAGAGATAGTCCCAAGCCATCAGTCACCACCCCCACTCCCCAGATCCCTGCTGCTGGCTCCACAATGGTGTGGAACATAGGACACTTGTATTTCTGGCCAAAATAGATGCTTTGTGGCCACAATGAACAGAAACTGTTTTCCTGTTGGCATTCAGCAATGTGTCTGTTTTACTTCAAGGCTGGCTTTGCTGGTCATGCAAATATCTTCTTTCTCCCGCTCCTGGCGCCCAGGTGCGAGTGTGTATTCTGAACGACCCCCACCTGACAGCAACAACAGCAGCGTGAAGACGTGGATGGAGGAGCCTGTGTCTGATGTTGGGGGGAAACTTCACCTGTTCGCTCGCAGCCCGGCCAATGACAAGTTCAAGGTCGTGTGTATTTAAATTTTTCCCATGACACGTCTGCTGTCTGTCATCAGGACTGTAAGTGTTCGGGGCGCCTACTTCCTTGCTGGCACAATGCCAGGGATTTTCCCACGGACGTCGTGAAACCCAGACAGTGCACTCCGCTCATGGCCGCTCTCTAGATCAAAATTTCAAGTGCTTACAGCCGCAGCCCGATTATTGGTACCCGAGCATGCCTTCCTTTTAACGAAGTTTGACGTACTACGCTTAATTCAAGGGGGGGGGGGGGGGC
>SMGT01006394.1:346104-348604 GCA_004794575.1 Lanistes nyassanus
CAACATATTAATACGAGTGTCTCTGTGGGTCTAACAACATATTAATACGAATGTCTTTGTGGGTCTAACTACATATTAATACGAGTGTCTCTGTGGGTCTAACAACATATTAATACGAGTGTCTCTGTGGGTCTAACTACATATTAATACGAGTGTCTCTTGTGTATAAAAACATATTAATACGAGTGTCTCTGTGGGTCTAACAACATATTAATACGAATGTCTTTGTGGGTCTAACAACATAGTACAGCGTTTCTGTGATTTGTAGCGGCACACATAACAACGACTGTTGACCCTTAAGTACGTATTTCTTCAGCATAACTGTTCCTTTAAAAAAAAACTTTACAGATATAACAGAATAACACAATAGAATATTACTGCTGCTCCTCCCTGCCCACGTGACTTTCTAGTTTCATGAGAAACTCGTGAACTTCTTCTGTATCAGTCACTGCTTGACTGGTGGGGTGACGGCCCCTTGCCGAGTGGTGAGAGTAGTCTGTCCCTGACATCCACAAGCTGTGCTGACGCAGAGTTTGCCTCAGTGCCTGGTTCTGTGATGTCAGCAGGAATGCCTCCTGCTGCAGGCATGCCATCCGCACCAACTCTTGCTGGGTTTCCTGGTGGACGAGGTGGTCACATATTTTGTCAACTTTACGTTTATATCCTTTTTCAACTATACATTCGCATTCTAATTTGTCAACTTTACACTCACGTCATTTGTTAACTTTGCATGCATGCCCTTTATCAACTCTACACTCACACTCTGATTTGTCAACGTTATACTCACGTCCTTTGTCAATTTTACACTCACGTCGTTTGTCAACTTTACATTTAAGTCCTTTGTCAGCTTTGCATAATGATGTGTGGTTGGGTTTATGTTCATATTCTAATTTGTCAAATTTACTCTCGCGTCCTTTGTCAACTTTACACTCATGTCCTTTGTCACCTTTACATTCATGTCTTTTGTCACCTTTACATTCATGTCCTTTATCAGCTTTACACCTACATACTTCACAAATTTTACCACACTCCTCAGCATCCTTACACTCCCATATCTTGCATGAAATTTCCATTGAAATCCTCCAGCAACCTCTTACGGCATGAGAATTATAACCTCTGTAATCTTGTCACATCTGTGTGACAGACGTGTCTAACACGTGCATGACAGGAATTTCTGACACGACGGACAGCATCAGTGGCAGTTTCCAGGAGGCACGTATTGCTGTAGCACTGACCGCGATGATCTCCGTGACAAACTTGTGTGAGAGGCACTAATGATATCTATGACATCCTGTGTGATAATGACGAGGATCTCTGTGACACACCTGTGTTAGAGTGACCTCCCTTAGTTTCCGTCTTGCCCGACATCTCTGGGCAGCTCTTCTGTTTTGTTCTCTCCGACGCACGCGGCGGTAGTCTTCGTCACTGTGCTGCAAGACACACGCACGCACACACGCACGCACGTACGTTCGCACGCGCGCACGCTTGTACATCCGCAAGCATTGAGTGAGTTTGGTAACATGAAAACACTTCGGACTGAAAGGGGCAGAGGTAAGTGCTAACATTTTCTGCTTTTCAGAAAGCACGATATCCTCACAGAATTGCGGTCTTCTAAATGGCGGCAGTTTTTAGAACGGCTATATAAACGTCACTCACCGTAAAAGCGTCACAGCCCAGGGTATAAACGTCACTGCTCACGCTGCTTGTCTCGAGGCTAGCTTGTACGCCACCAGTGCCGTCCCACGCGTGCTGCCTCCCGCACACAGGGATGCTGGGAATTGACTCTGGAAAACATCCTCGCACAGTCCTAAGTTCTGGCACCAAACCAGTCGCCTCTTCTTCAGGGGACATAACTCTGGAGAACATGGAGCTTGTGTGGTCCTCTGACGCCGAGGGATGTCACATTAGAATGTGGGCGAGGCGAGTTCCGACAATGCGTCCTGGCGATCTGGATTTGATATCTTTAAAAGAAAAGTGAATGATGCTGTCACATCATGTCTTTAAGAAATGTCAGGGAATGAACGACGTGGCAACAGCAATGACTTTTGGTTCTGTCCGCAGTAACGTGATGACGTGGTTCATGTTCACATCGTTACGTGACAGGATGGGGGGAAATATAGCTACCATACAAAGACCGGAACTGACGAGGGTTAGTGACTAGACGGGGACTGACATAAACTAACAAACATATGTGATCATCTCTGCCACTTAACTATCCGGGCTGAAAACCTATCTAGCCTACTTAGATCTGGTGCAGTTGGCCTGGTACAGCAAACGTACTGCTGGCATGCGGCTACCATCAGCTAAAGGCCTGTTTAGACAGCCGTCAAAGTCTTAGAGCCTTGTGGTAACATCTTTCGATCACCATGTAGACAAGCCCATGAGCTGAAATAATCTGAGCACACTTCAATCTCTTGTTTTATAAATACGTGAAATAAAACTGCGCTAAAGTTCTATGGACCTCAGTTGTCTCATTTCTTACTTAACTCCTCTCCCTTAT
>SMGT01006394.1:353604-362959 GCA_004794575.1 Lanistes nyassanus
TCAGGATTATCCCAGAAATCCCAGTTGATACTAGGTCTACACCCTTTGGGTTAATCCAATCCCAACAAAAATACGCCCAGAGGTGCTTCTGGACAAGAGCGGGTACTTACCGGGTATCCTAATAGTACACGAAGTACCTGCTTCTGGTTTTAATGATCAGTGAGAATTGAGGCAATTCGTTTGTTTCTTGATCGTCGTTTGTCTGCCTTATAGACAGTAAGGGGCGAGATGGTACTTCTGGGATCTTCAAAAATATCGCGCTAACCCTCTGATTTGAAAGTTTACATTTGAGTTGATACATCTTCATTCTTCTCTTTCTCGATTCCGTCTTCCTTCTAGACAAGAGGGGGTACTGCCCCCTGGTATCAACATTTCACCAGATTTCCAGTTTTTATCGGCCGGGGCGCGAACAGTCGACCTTCAGCCTCGGAAGCAAACCCCTTAACCACTAGACCACCGGGGTGATCTAGACAGGCTGTAAGAATCTGCATAGAACATATGTTGAAATCATACTGTTTAGTATTCATATATGTACATGCACATTGCAATCTTTATATAGCATTAGGATTTCTTTTATGGAGATTTTATGTACGTCTGATGTATGGTAACCTGGATTTGTTCTGTTATTTATGTTACAAGAAAAACAGGTGACTGCCGCTTGGAGGAAAAACCTTTCTTAAATTAAAAACAAGGGAACTGGACCAAGCTAGAACAGGACAAAGACGAAGACAATCTACATGTTTCGGGGCACTACCCCTTCATCAGGACGACACAAAAACGACGACAAAACGACAACAACGAAACCAGAAGAAAAAGACTTAGCTTCAGTAGATGTGGCGCATGGAAAATGACTTATAGACACAGGCCCTTCCTGCTGTCCAGCCCATGCGGAGAAGTCTTTTTCTTCTGTTTTCGTTGTTGTCGTTTTTGTGTCGTCCTGATGAAGGGGTAGTGCCGGAAACATGTAGATTGTCTTTGTCATGTCTTAGCTTGGTCCAGTTCCCTTGTTTTAAATTTATTTCTGTTAGTTACAACTAGTGTACAGCTTTACCTTTCCTGTACAGCTGTATTATTATAAAACTTCTAGCCTTGCTATACAGTACCTGACGTCCTGCCATATTGTATTATTTTTCTATATAGTGTTTCTTCAAAGTACTTAAAGTCTTGGTTCGGAGTGTACCAAAAACTGAAACTCCGAAGAGCTTTGTGCTCTGTATTCTGTGTTCCTCTGTCCTTGGCTGGACAGATGGACAAGAGAAGAGAGAAGAATGAGATCCAGGCAGGAAGACAAAATACAGGTGGCGTGTATCACGTGACCGGCAGCGGCTCTTCTTGCAAGGTAGTCCTCTGTGCCGATAACTGTGACACTAATTGTTCAGAGCCCCTTGTACTTACGTCAGAGTTCTCTCCCTGACACGCGTGCAAGCCCGAGGTTCCGAGGCTGAGTTAATCTTTCTCACTGTCCTCCCGTGTTGTCTTCAGTCCTGGGGGCCTCCTCCGGTGTGTAGCCCGGTATTCGGGCCAACAGACAGTAAGCAGACATGCAGGATCAAATGTCACGATCTGTGTTCACGTGTCTGTCAACCTTGTTGCTGGTTTAGCGCGTGTATTTTCTGTGCGTGCGCGCTTCACGTGGCGTCTCTTGCGTTTGTTTACCGAATGTGCTGTGTGCGCGCACAATTCATTTGAGCAAACGCACACAGACAGGAGGGAAAGTCAGACAAACAAACGCACAGAGACAGGAGGGAGAGTCAGACAAATAAACGCACAGAGACAGGAGGGAAATTCAGACAAGCAAACGCACTTACAGACGAATCTGAGGCTGCCATACAGGACGACGGACACCCACACTAACATAGACGGTCGGTAACACTAAAGCCAGCAGGTAAAGTTGTTCATTGTTACAAGCTCTCATCACAGCCTCTTATAGCCGTCCCGTTAATCTCACCAGATCTGCCTTTCTTGCATAGATATCAAAGCTTCTGGCTTGCCGCCTGCCTGCTTAACTGTGTTAACGGCTCCATGACGCAGTTCCCCTTTGCCCCAGGTAAGTAGGACAAGCGACTCAGACCACAAAGCGTCCAGGTACTTAATGAACTCACGCTATGCTTGGCGTAGCACTTTTCTTCATCCGGTATCCCCACTGTCAGGCGCCGGTGCGAGCGTAAATGTAGCCGAGTGATTGTCACTCTGCGCCTAAAGTGCACAAAATGTGCACGCGCAGAACATATGACGTCACTAGCTGGCTGCACGCCTCTTAATGTTTGGAGCCTGTGTGGCGGGCTGACAGTTCCTACACTGGCTCTACAATTGTTCAGTTTCCTTTGCACTGGTTCTAGCTTTCGTCCCGATCCCAATATATGTGGTGATTTAAAATATCAAATGACAACCCAACAAAGTACTGGCAGCGCTAGACACAACCGTATGCTGACGTATGCAATCAAGGGAGCCTACCGTACCCAAACACGTAGCAAAGAGAGAGTCGAAAGTAAGGAACGTGGCAGATCTTCTAAAAAAGATTTGCCATCCCTTTCTTTTAAACGACCCTAGTAATCTTCACACGGCTAGCCCCTGGTGTACCACGTGTGCATACAACGAATCCCTAATTAATGTCGTCATCTCGCTCACTAAGCGTATGCTGACAACTGGGATCCGACACAAACACAACAAAGGACAAATACATGGAATCCTCAAGGTGCACAATATAATTAATAAGGAACAAATGAGGACAGAGCGCTATAAATCGTCAAATGACAACCCCAACAAAGTACTGGCAGCGCTAGACACAACCGTATGCTGACGTATGCAATCAAGCCGTGTGAAGACTAGGGTCGTTTAAAAGAAAGGGATGGCAGATCTTTTTTTTGAAGATCTGCCATGTTCCTTACTTTCGACTCTCTCTTTGCTACGTGTTTGGGTACGGTAGGCTCCCTTGATTGCATGTCAGCATACGGTTGTGTCCTCATTTGTTCCTTATTATTTAAAATATCCTTCAAATAGTTGCTCGTCTGTGTTTAGAGTGTCTGCGACAAGTCAGAGATAACACAAGCAGAGACAGGCAAGGAAGAGATCCCGCTAAAAGACTGGCCGACCAGGAAATCCAGACGAAATAGACGCGCGTTGCCGAAGGGCGAGACCTTGCAAGATTTCGCCTGCGAGATCTCTAGCGAGCGAGCGTCTGTAGGAAACATCCAAGAGTCCCGCGCACGAGGCGGAAGTTTTTCGAGCCAACATGCGGTCATACGAAACCCCGAGCAGCCACGAAACGTCATTGTTTTAGGTCTAAATAAACGATTTTAAAGGTATATTTAACATCAGAATGCACTTTCTGAATTATTTGTTGCATAAAATGCCAACAATCGACACTCGAGTACGTACATTTTACAGATTTGTGTCGGTACTGTTATCGTCTGCTCGTCTGCCGTGTATACGAAATACCGAACAGCCACCAAAAGTCATGGTTTTAGATCTAAATAAAAGGTTTTAAAGGTATATCCAGCATCAGAATGAACTTTCTGAATTATTTGATGCATAAAATGCCAAAAATCCACACTTGAGTACGTACATTTTATGTCAGTACTGTTATCGTCTGATCGTCTGCGATGTACACGAAATACCGAACAGCCACGAATATATATGTCGAATACCCACGAAAAGTCATGGTTTTAGTTCTAAATAGAATGTTTTGTGTCAGTACTGAAAACTACTGTTATCGTCTGTTCGTCTGCCGTGTATACGAAATACCGAACAGCCACAAACAGCCACGAAAAGTCATGGTTTTAGGTCTACAGAGGTTTTGTCAGCCATCTTTCTCTTGCCGGCGAAGATGCCCTAAGGGCTCCTCGCGAGTCCTTGCAAGGTTTTTCCTGCGAAAGGTGCTGGGAAACACTTAAGTTCTCCTCGCGAGGTTTCGCGAAACCTCGCCTTATGCAACACGCGTCAGATGGGCGCCGTATCCCAGACCAGCTGTGTTCACTGCAATCATAAAACGTTAACACCGCTCGTCTGTGAAACACCTGTGCGCTGCTCCAGGCCGGGGTGAAAAGCCTCCCCGCCTGTCACGCTCCACAAAGCACGGGGCGCCTTTAAATGCGCACCGGAAATGAGCTTCCGCTCGCCCCCCTTCCGCCCCCCCCCCGATTGACTGTCTGGGGAAGGGCCGGGAACGGTGGCGGGCGAGAGCCAGAGGCGTACGACTTTTGACAGGTGTCACACCTGACCAGGTGATTGTAGGTCAATTGCCCAAGTCGTTTGTAACTGTCAACATTTAGAAGCGAGTGTTGTCACGTGAGAGAGTGCCTTGCTGTATGCTTAGCTTTCTGTGTGCCCGTATGTGTGTGCACTGCGTGCTTGTGCGTGGGTAAATGTGTTTCAACAGAAAGCTTGAAATTCAATATTCCCTGCTTGTTGTGAGCGGTATAAATATGGTTTATATAGATGGCGAGTGTAGCAGAGTGCCTTACATTCAAATTAGGCAGTATCAGTATATATACATGCATCCACGAACGCACGCACGCATACATATATACATACATGCGGGGGAGGACGTTACCAGTGGGCCTCGTAGGTTCCTATCCCGCCGAGACGCTAAGAGATGGGGTTCAATTCTTCTGTTGTGAACGTAGGTTTTATTTCCAAGCAGCAGTCCCGTGTTTCATTTTGTTTATATGTCGGATTCTTTTGGTTAATAATTAATTTTTACAGTTTTTTTTTAAATCTGGAGTTCTAAAAATTGAGAGAACACTCAACATTTCCAGCGTCTCCTAAGTTTATGTACTTGTGAAGATGTTTCATGTTGTGGGCTGTCAAGCCGATAATGTATTATTGTAAAAGTGTATTCAGTGATATGTGATTTGTGTAGACCTATGTTAATAGTAGGTACGATTTTCCACTTGTTGCGGTACTGTTAAGATATCCCGACGCATATATGGTCCTGTCAATTTTCGGTTGACCGGACCCTTTGAACAACAAACAAACAAGCGGCCAACACTAGTACGGACCAGGGGCAGGTCACAAAGCCGACGCAGCCTGTTGCCAGGGGACAGCCAGTTCATCCTACAGTAAAGTATCCAGTAACTAGCAGGCGTCGCTTCAATCTCGGTTAGACATTTACTGAAGGCTGATTGTTTTTTTCAAGGAACAATACTGTTAAAATACTTTTGTCCTTTGCGCGTGATGGAACAATCGGCATCAAACTTGATTTGCGCGTTACCAAAGTCAGCGAGAGGTCAGGTACAACAATAGAGCTACACACGTACTGCCGACAGACGGCATTAGGGTAATGGCATCACCTGGGCACCCAACGGACAGCGCGCAGATTAAAATTAATATCGTCGTTCTCGAGAGCAGTAAGGCATTCGTGCTGACGTCATCAGTACGACCCACAACAACGACAGCATCCAAGCTGTTACAAGACAATTTGACGTCATCAGGCGAGTCCAGTTGGACTGGATAGGGTGGGGAGTAGTGGCTTGTGCAGCAGTAGTGGTTTGAAGTGGGGGCAGCACCTCCTTTGTGCTTTCATGCTTAATAAGATCGCCGTTCTAACGCTTGGTGGTGGTGGTGGTGGTGGTGGTGGTGGTGGTGGTTGCGTTTGGTGGCACTCGATGGTAATTAATTACATTTGCCTGCACTTAGCAGCACTTGGTGGCACCTGCTGGTATGTCAGGTTTCTTGTCCGGTAGACTGACAGTTGTCAGTCACAGATTTCGTTATTATTACTTTTGTAATAATCTTGGTTCTTGATCTTGATATTTAAAGCCTGCATTTGGCCGATTATGTACACGAAAGGTCAAGCAGACCTGTCTTAGAGGTCTCGTTCACTCTTCCTAGACCAGCTCAGTTGGTTGGAGGTGTCCAGCTGAAACATGGGTGACTGGAGAGCGCAGGTGTGAACACGTACGGCTGATGTAGCATGAAGGCGACGAAAGATCTGGATTTGACTCAATCTTTAGGGTGAAAGGAAATTTGATCAGATCGTCCGTGGCATCGGTGTTGAACACAGGCTATACATGGGAGGTACAACGGTACTGGACCGGGCGTTGCGTCACAGTGCCTCTAGGTGGTGACGTTAGCTCCTTTTGCCGTTGACACTACTTCAAAGAGAACTGCCCATGGGATTACGACAGGTCTGAGACCAAAGGGCAGAGAAGCATCAAAGTCCCCTACCCCCAACCCAGCTGGGAGGACAAGCACACATTCACACACTCGTACGCTAGTGAAAGTGCTCGCGTTCGCAAGCACGCACGCACACACACAATGAAGGAATGACAACGGTTTATTAAAGTTTTAATGTTTACAAGTATTTAAGTGTTTCTGTGTAGGGCAATCAAAAAACTTTATTTAGCGGCAAAATACTCAAGGTCTGACAGGCACTCGATCCGCAAAATCTAACCACAAAACGCTGACATCTGTTATGAAAACTCGCGTGCAGCGACATCTAATACAGGGGCCCGTGCTCCCTCAACTGTCTCCCTGTAAGCCCATCCCATCGTTCTGCAACATCTTTATAAAAACAGCCTGTGGAGCAAAAAGCTTCACCAGCGAATGACTTCCATTCACTACCATCACAGTACGTGATCAGACCTTGGTCGAGTTTTCTGCGTGGAGAAAACCGTCCAGATTAGCTTATTCAAAATCAACAAGTCCTTACAAGCACAGTCGAATAGATGTTTAAAGCCATATGTACAAACACTAACAACTATAGCAATTAGATCTACGCAACCAGTTACATGGACATAACAGTTACACAGCCTTGCAAACAGACCAGTCAAGGAGTCAGACGCGTGTTTTGTCTTCCTTACTCTTGCCGTAGTGAAGCTAAGAAGGGATTCAATCTCTTCCAATATCCCAGGCTCTGAACGCTTGGAGGCCACGTGACCTCGAGATCTAACATAAAAAAGTGGTTGCGCAACAGACGCTATAACCTGACACATCAAGAAGGTATCGAAGCTGTCATCTTTAAAATATAGTCGCACCACTGTCTCAAGCTGTGTCGCTATGCTAGCTGCTTGCCTGGCGACAGACATGTCTTAGACACTTTCGGCATAAAGACGTGTACTTGTTGCGCATGAAGTGAACACGCTCGGTAGACATGCTGCTAGACTAGAGCCCAACATGTTCAGTGCACTTTATTAAAACGTCTTTCACTTTTTAAAACTACATAAAAATATTGCCCCCAAATCACTATACACCGCTTAACTTTCGACTCTTGAACAACAACTTCCCAGTCCAAACGCACAGAATACAGAGAATACCCAGAGAAGAAAGAATCTGTCATCTTTGTAACAGTAACGACATCGGTGATGAGTACCATTATTTATTTTGCTGCGATAAATTTAAGGATGGCCGAGACAAATGGCTACCTTATTACTACAGAGACCGCCCTAATGCTTATAAATGTCAGTGCCTGCTCTCAACAGGGAGCAAACGATTGCTTACAAAGCTGTCATGTTTTATTAAAATATTACTTAAAGACGTTTGTGGACATGGATAACTGTATGTTTGTTTGCACTCACTTTATAGCAAGCTCTAGCGAGCCTCTACAGATAGGTTGTTAATTCGTTTGCTTATAAAAGTGAATTTCTGCTCACCCTTTTTATTGCTTTGTTGTACTGTTGCTTATGTCTTGTCTTCATAGCCCGTTGAGGGTGAAGGAAGAAAAATAAAAATTCTGAAATTCTGCTAGAGGCCATGTTTGGTAGACATGCTAGAATCCATCTTCAGTAGACATGCTGCGAGAGGCGTACGTGTTCAGTAGACATGCCGCGAGAGACCTACGTGTTCAGTAGACATGCCGCGAGAGACCTACGTGTTCAGTAGACATGCCGCGAGAGACCTACGTGTTCAGTAGACATGCCGCGAGAGGCCTAGAGGCCAACATATTCAGTAGACGTCCCGCTAAACTAGAGGCCAACATGTTTAGTACACATGCTAAAGGCCAGTATATTGGGCAGGCATGTTGCTAAAGACCAACACGTTTGGTAGACATGCCGCTGGACAGTAGACGCGCTGCATGGCTACACGATGGTGGAACATGTGGGTGTACGTGGAGGACATTGTTGTACACCAATTTCCATCGCGACAACTTGGCGTCAACGAGAGGACAACTGCACCTAGTCAAGCGACTTGCGATTTAAAAAAAAACTAGTAACGAGATCTGTGGTGGAAAACCCTGCATCAACAAACTGATGCCTGAGATCAGTGGGGGTAGCTGGAGATCAGTGGGGGTAGCTGGAGATCAAAGAAGTCTAAGAGGCGCGAGCTGGGAATGAAGAACTTCAACTCTAATTCAAGATCGAATGACACCAAGTGAGATCAGCGAGATCAAATAACGATCCCCCAAGGGAGGGACAGTTAGGAAGTCACAGATCTAACACAGATCACAGGGAGACACCCAGCTGCTATTCGCTGTATTCCTCGCAGGAAATAAAATTTTAAACAAAAACCTCCCGAACTTCCTTTCATCTGAGAAAAACTTGGGATATTAACAACGAAGAAGACAGAAAACCATTAGGATGTACCTAAGCAATGCATCGTTTATACAGATATTTTTAACCGTGCGTGATGTCAGCATAAGTAATGAAGTGGAAACACGTTGGTTGCCTAGGGAACAACTGCAGGCGGAGAAAAAAAAATGAAGACAGTAAAAGGACGAAACCATCCAACACCCCCAACCCCGCCACCCCCCCCCCCCCCCCCACCCTGCAACTGCGGCCAAGCCAAGATTAATTCGTTGAACGTTTGAGAGAGCGCCGTTTATGCCAGAATCAAAGTGAAGATCGGAAACTTCCTCGCACCTTGGCGAGTTAAGTGTCCTTAAGATGGAGACCGACACTGCGAAATGTGTCTGGTGCTGTCACAACCTTCCCTTGCCGCGACACCCGACTCGTCCTGCCACAGATTTCCGGTACTGAAGCACCGATACTGCTACCGACAAACACCTCATGTCGTGCAGTGCGACATGTGACAGGAAACTTCCCCTACTGAGAAATCATGTGACGCTGACTGCTACAGAGGGCCAGGAAAACATTTGGATAAACTGCAGCCGACGGTCAACAGCCTGCAGCCGCGCCTCATGACGCCGAGTGCAGAAGCGCTTACAGATCGGGTTGGGGGGTGGGGGACTCAAGCCGAGGGACAGTGTGGCACCCGTCATGATCTTGTTAGGAAAAAATCGAGACGGGACCTCTGGGACGACAGATAGACAAATGACTTTAAGCAAGTATAGTCTTCTACCCCCCCTCCCCCTCGCCCCTGCCCCAACCCCAGCTCTTTCCTGCTGCTTGTTCGGTTACAAAACGTAAAGTTTCACCAGTATATTCACCACGTCCTTTTCCACTTGTCTACTCATTCT
>SMGT01006394.1:362987-374427 GCA_004794575.1 Lanistes nyassanus
GGCACCCGTCATGATCTTGTTAGGAAAAAATCGAGACGGGACCTCTGGGACGACAGATAGACAAATGACTTTAAGCAAGTATAGTCTTCTACCCCCCCCCCCCCCCTGCCCCNNNCCCAGCTCTTTCCTGCTGCTTGTTCGGTTACAAAACGTAAAGTTTCACCAGTATATTCACCACGTCCTTTTCCACTTGTCTACTCATTCTGGAACGATGCATGTAATCGTTTCACATTAGTAGGTTCAAACACTGGGTGAATAACGCGAAACTATAGAGCGATGATGAACGTATCCCTTACATAGCGATGGTGAATGTATCCCTAACATAGCGATGATGAATGTATCCCTAACATAGCGATGGTGAATGTATCCCTAACATAGCGATGATGAATGTATCCCTAACATAGCGATGATGAATGTATCCCTTACATAGCGATGGTGAACGTATCCCTAACATAGCGATGATGAATGTATCCCTTACATAGCGATGATGAACGTATCCCTTACATAGCGATGGTGAATGTATCCCTAACATAGCGATGATGAATGTATCCCTAACATAGCGATGGTGAATGTATCCCTAACATAGCGATGATGAATGTATCCCTTACATAGCGATGGTGAACGTATCCCTAACATAGCGATGGTGAATGTATCCCTAACATAGCGATGATGAATGTATCCCTTACATAGCGATGATGAACGTATCCCTAACATAGCGATGATGAATGTATCCCTTACATAGCGATGGTGAATGTATCCCTTACATAGCGATGATGAATGTATCCCTTACATAGCGATGGTGAATGTATCCCTAACATAGCGATGATGAATGTATCCCTTACATAGCGATGGTGAATGTATCCCTTACATAGCGATGGTGAATGTATCCCTTACATAGCGATGGTGAATGTATCCCTTACATACCGCTGACACTGTTTCTTGCAAGTCAAACCAAAAAAAGCACAAAAGGAAGACAAGGCCTCCAAAGAGTCGCAACTATTTCCGACATCCTTATGTCTTAAAACAACACAGTAATTCCTTTTGTAAACTGAAAACAGCCAATGAATCAACTGTCAAATACTGTTTATAAAAGGTGGCAGGTGGAAATTCATGCCTGAAAAGGTGGAAAGGTCCCAGGCTGGCAGCTGGAACACGTTGATACGTTTGTCTCTGGCTCGGGTGGCGCTGGACTTTGGCAACGCCGTGCCGTGCCAGGCGGCATGACGTCATCCTTTGTTGTGAGAGAGCAAGAGACAGCTAACAAAATGTAACACGCACCTGTCTACTTCCGGTGTGGTTGTGCTACCACTCACATCTGACGTCACTTGGGTAAAAACATACCAGAAGCACACAGAGTGAACGGGTCTTAAGCCGATTGCAGCAGCTAGACCGACCGTACATTACACGGTATATTACACGGTGTATTACACGGTATATTACACGGTATATTACACGGTATATTACACCGTATATTACACCGTACATTACACGGTACATTACACTGTAAATTACGCCGTACATTACACCGTACATTACACGGCTGGCCATCATCATCTTTCAAATATGCACTTCACGTCAGCACCTGGCTAGAAATATTTTCAAAAAACTAAGAAAAATAAAAAAGATCGATCCCTCTTCCACCTGTTTTTTTTTAACTCCGCCCATGGTTTTTGACAGCAAGACGGCAGATTTGGTGCGAAAGCACAGTGTAGTCAACGCCTCTGTCTTGTTCATCACCCTGTGTGTTCACTCCTTTCACTGTTCTTATCTGATTCTCTCCGTTGTTCATCCTACCCGATGTTCATGTTTAGAAGCTGCAGTCGCTAGCGTCGTGTGACGTCATCAGGTGTTCACTTTTCAATATCTGGTGTGAGCAGCTCACTTCATAGCGACATCAACAAGTACATTTTGTGAGCCATCGACCACATTTTGTCCACTATAGTGACTGCACTGTGTCCATCAGCGACCGCGCCTTTCCTACTAGTGACTACACTGTGTCCATGTATCTTGTCATGTGTACCCGTATACATGAGTATCTGACCAGATTCTTCACTCGGCATACAAACAGAAAATGGCGGACAATTCACCCCCAGCCCCCTCATAACTTCTTAGAGTTCACTCATTGCACCAGAAAGACGCAGGTTTCTGAGGTAAATGTTTTCCAGTGGCTACTAACCAACCCCCCTCCCCACGGATCGTGTCGACTCGCCTACATGCCGAGTGCTTTGTACAGGCCTACTTGTCTGCACACTGGCGCACCTGGACGGTCGCCTCTTAACACCTGCACGAGGTCACTGTGCCCTTCCCTCCGGTAGCAGACACACAGGGCTGCTTGTCTCCTGCCGCAAGGCGGCGCTGGGTTCAATAAGGATGTCGCTGAGCGAAGGATGAGTGATTTAATTACGTGAAGTAAAGACCTGCTGATTGATGAGGCGCCTGTCTTCAGCAGCTGGGAGCTCTCGTCACGGTCTTACTTGGTGTCGCTGCTAGCGGTGCACCTGTACCACATCCTTGTCAGGGGACTCCACCTGCGCACGTGCTGTTCTCGCCTGTCCAGGTAAAGCAAGTTCTTGTCTTGTCAGGAAAGTTAATCGCACCTCCTCGCTCACGGAGTCTAGATAAACAGACTTCGTCGTATTACACTGATGTATGTGCCCTCTTCAGTCCGGATCAGCAGAACACACGAGCATTCAACTCGGGCGACATTTGTTACTGGCGATGACGACGCCATACTGTCCGACTTTTTCTCAGACTGTAGCGCAGCGACGTCTTCACACACATTGTACAGACTGTTGGACAACGCCCACCCCCACCGAACGTCGTCTGTTGGGTGTGGGTGGAATGAGGGTGGAGTGAGGGTGGTGTGAGGGTGGAATGAGAGTGGAGTGAGGGTGGAGTGAGGGTGGAGGGAGTGAGGGTGGACGGAGGGTGGAGGGAGGGTGGAGTGAGAGTGGAGTGAGAGTGGAGTGAGAGTGGAGTGAGTTCTCACGCCTCTGGTGGGGTCCTTTGCTCGCACAATGAGAGAAAAGAAAACGGTGCTTCAAAACATCTCAGTTCTGGGTCAGACTGTGCAGACCGCCGTCCTGCACCCCTCCGCCCTCTTGGTAGAAGACGTCCTCGAGCATCAGCAGGTCGGAATGGCTCAGCTCCGACAGCAGCTGCGACACGTCCGACACCTCTACCCCGCCGTCCTCGGCGACCGCCGACGTTGAGCAGAGGTCGGCGGGGTGTTCGCAGCCCATGCTGACGTCAGAGTCTGAAGACGCGCTGCCCCGACTGCCGGCGCCGTGCGGCATGGTGGCGGCGTCCTGCACGCGGCGCGGAGGGCCGGCGGCGACAGCCAGGTCCTGCAGCAGGTTGCGTCTAGCGCGCGCGGTGACGTCAGGAAGGTGAGTGGCACTCACTGGAAGGACCAGCGAAAAGTCCGCTGAGAAGAAACCGGCGGAGTCCGGCAAGCCGGGCGACACGCCAGCTGCAGTGCTGGCCACCACGTTGTGGGCGTTGTCATCGCCCAGGTAGATCTGTGCCGGGTGTGCAGGCCTCACGGGCAGATTGTTGTTGTTGCTGTCCTGCACGTACAGAAAGTTGGAATGCGTGTCGTCCTGACGTTGTTGTTGTTGTTGCTGCTGCTGCTGCTGTCGGTGAGGATAACTGTGAGTCGGAATGCTGCTAACACCTTGCCATATGTGCAGGTTGGCTCTGGTTTGTGCCGAGTCGTAGCCAAGGGGTGGCAGGTCAGAGGTCAGAGGGCAGCCGTGCTGCAGTCCGTTCAGTGATGACGTCGGCAATGACGATGAGCTCGGCAGACTCGGGAGGTCCTCGTGGAGGGCTGGAGAGCGCTCCCTGGGCTCCCGTTTGACACGAGGCGTGTGAGGCAGCACGGAGGACACGCTGCACGTACAGGCGTTCAGGTGGGCGTCCAGTTCGGCCTGCAGTTTAATCTGGTCCTGACGCAGGCGGTTGACTTCCTCCTGCAGCTGCTGGTTCCGTGCCATGATGTGTTCGTAGTGCTAGTGGACACAACACAATAGTCTGTCTGTCACGTGAGCAGTGACATCAACAGTCAAATGTAAGTCTAAACGAACTGCAGGACGTGGGGCAACATGTACAGTCTGAAAAAAACGTCACACACAGCAAGACCTCTGGCTACTCATACAGTCTGATGAAACGTCACATACAGTAAGACATGTGGCTACATGTACAGTCTGATGAAACGTCACATACAGTAAGACATGTGGCTACTCATACAGTCTGAAAAAAACGTCACACACAGCAAGACCTCTGGCTACTCATACAGTCTGATGAAACGTCACATACAGTAAGACATGTGGCTACATGTACAGTCTGATGAAACGTCACATACAGTAAGACATGTGGCTACTCATACAGTCTGAAAAAACGTCACACACAGCAAGACCTCTGGCTACTCATACAGTCTGATGAAACGTCACATACAGTAAGACATGTGGCTACACATGCACTCTGATAAAACAACCAAAACAAGTTGGGCTACAGATACGGTATATGAAAACATGTCACATGTATTACGAAGGATTACTCGGTACATTGATGTGAAGCTCGGGTGTTGGTAAGTGGGTATAAGAGCGTGCAAGTAGGTAATGGTACTGTCGTATGATTCCGCTATAACGTGTATCGCTCAGCTGCAATCTACTAGTCACGCTCACCTGCAATCTACTACTCACGCTCACCTGCAATATACTACTCACGCTCACCTGCAATCTACCAGTCACGCTCACCTGCAATCTACTACTTACGCTCACCTGCAATCTACTAGTCACGCTCACCTGCAATATACTACTCACGCTCACCTGCAATCTACTACTCACGCTCACCTGCAATATACTATTCACGCTCACCTGCAATATACTACTCACGCTCACCTGCAATATACTCATCTGACTCAATCGCTTTTTCCGCCGACATCGCTGTGCAGCCTGTCGGTTCTGTTCTCGCCGTCGTTCTTTTTTCTCTAGCTCGGCCGCTGTCAGCTGTCAATCGATCAATCAATCAATCAATCAATCAATCAGCCAGCCAGCCAGCCAGCCAGCCAGCCAGCCAGCCAGCCAGCCAGCCAACCACTTAACCAACATACTGACAGATGTTTCCTAGTCTTTCATTGTTATGTATAAATTTCTTATTTGCCCATTCAAGTAACTGTTAGCCCTGTGTGAGCCACGTGTAAGCGTGCAACCAATTCTCCTTCACACTGCCTGTTACCTGCGACAGCCTCACCTCCAGTACTTCTGGCGGGCGAGTGTCAACGGTGATCTCCCCTTCCCCGCGCGCCTGGCGTTTAGCCATAATGGAGAGACGTAACTCTTGCTTTAATGCTGGAGTTACGTGCCCGTCCTTCGGGGTGGAGGTGTTGTGGGTAGCCGTCTGGGGGGCAAGGTTCACAGAGCTCAAAGTCTTCAGGTCACGGAGATGTCTTCGACGTCCGGCCGACTCCATTTACAAATCTGGAAATCACGGACAAAACTTCAGGGAGATAAATACACACACACACAGAGAGAGAGAGAGAGAGACAAAAGAAAAAGGGAGAGAAAAGGTACTGAATCTGGTTTTAAAGCCCACACTCTATGAACGTCGGTAGTTACAACATTTCACACCGCTCAGTCTTACAGACAAGGGGCGCCCCCTGGGGCGACAGTATTGATCACAATTGTTCCTATGTGGGTTCGCACCTCTTGTCCAGCACAAAGTACAGGACAGAGCAACTTAAACCTTCAGTAGAACACACAGTAAGAAGGAAACGCTTCAGGATCATATAAAATGACGCAAGAATCAAAACCTGGAGATGTAATTCTGATTAATATTGTTGTTGTTGGGGGGAGGGCTGTTGATGACGCAGTAAGAATACTTGTCATTTTACAGGTAAAATAACAACGGAAATCGTTTAATTTTTATTATGAAGGGCTTTTTCGGTATATCGTTCGTGACATAACAAAAGAACCAAATCCCGGTCTTGAGAGGAAGAATTGTTTTTAAAGCTTGGATATATATGTTAATGCAGTAGGAAGTAATATCAAGAATCAATAGTGAAAGCTTACAGTTCAATGAATACTACCTGTCAGGTGAGAGGAAACACAGCATATCCTGTGCACAAAACATGTCTGACGAGTAACGACAAAGGATTGATGTTACCTACAAAGCTTCTGTGCTCAGTCACATCAAGCACATCGTACATCGACTCAAGCAACTTTCCTGACCAGGTGCCAAGACCCTGATAAGCAGTTCACCTACTGGGTGTTTGGGGCTGGGAGGGGAGGAGGGGTGAGAGGTCAGGGAAGTCGGTATTGCAACCAACTCACGCCACATCGCCACTCGACAATACCACCCTCTCTCTATCGCAAAATGGCAGCTGTGCTCTGCTCCGAGGAATGACGATAAAACACGAGACCCGTCGAGAAACTACGCCATGTTTAGTCTGCTTGTGGCAACGCGTGCATATACATACGTATCTTTAAAAAACAATGCTGCGGAAAGTTTTAAATACACTTTGTCCTTTGCCCAAAACAGACGATTACACTACAGAAAACATAAAAAGACATTCACTAAGCCTGAGTGGTTTGTATTTTTGCTGTCATGCTTGAACTGCTAGTCATACAGTAACGACAACTTTCAAATCCAATTGGCATTCTACCAAATTTCGTCTTCAGCGATATAACTGGTTTGATATCTTGTATTTACTGATAGGA
This sequence comes from Lanistes nyassanus, assembly GCA_004794575.1. Taxonomy (NCBI): domain Eukaryota; kingdom Metazoa; phylum Mollusca; class Gastropoda; order Architaenioglossa; family Ampullariidae; genus Lanistes; species Lanistes nyassanus. The sequence continues at coordinate 369,707 of SMGT01006394.1, forward strand.
CACTTGCTGTGTCACCTTACGTGGCGACTAAAATAAACTTGGGTCTGTGCCAGACAGAAAGGAAAGTCTTACAGTCTATCCTTTCTATTGTGTGCTCAGGGTCTGCTGTACCCAGATGCACTATAGTTAGTTTCAAACAAACAAATAACATACGCTAACACAAATTGACTAAAACATTTTTGTGTAGTATGAATTGAAAGCTTTAAAAGATTTCAACAGACATGTTAATCATGTCGCTTTGTTCTTTCTCCCTCTCTCTCTCTCTGAGCAAGCGAGCGTGGAAACAAAAGTGGGAGTGAGGAAGACAGTGCCCCCCAGAAGTAGCCATTAATTTTTAAAAAGCATGTTTATTTTCACGTCATCCTCGCGTACCTCTGGTTTCACAAACTCCATGCGATGTGGGTGCTCACCAGAGCTGATTCAGCTTTGACAAGTAAACTTCCAGTAGCAGCTTGACAGACCATTAGTCCGAAAACCTAGCGACAGCGTTTCGACAGACTAGTAAACTGAAAATAAACTTGCAATAACGCCTTGACAGACCAGGAGACGCGAATGTCACATCCTCCTTCAGACGTCCCCTGACCTTTCAGCACTTATCTGTTGGAGGCGAGTCCCGGGCCAGTGCAAGGTGAGTTCAGCAACTCACTGTCAAAGCTGGAGGATATACAGTCGGTGCGCGTTTTCTGCAGGAGCCCGTCCTACGAGATGCCCGATGTGTGCCATGGGGCTTGGACATTCGGCGCTGCCGGTCTGGATGAAGACTCCATGATACCACACTTTTAGACTGCTGTGGATCTAGATGGACTGTTCTTGTCATGGAAGTGCTTATTTTCGTCGTAGATGTGATTGCTGTTGTTGTAGACGTGTTTTTCTAATGCCGTAGAAGTGATTTTTAATGTTGTAAATGCAGTTATTAGTGCTAAAGACTTGATTTATACTGACCTTGATGTCCTGCCCCAGATGGTACAGTTCTCAATACCGTTGTTACGGTTCTATTTGTTCCTGCTAAGTGGCGTAAAGCAAATAATTTATATAGGGTCATGTGAAGCACAGAAGCCTTAACTTCCTTTCGTGTTGGTATCCCCTTCACTGCGCACGCGTGGGGTCAGCGAGGGTGGGGTGGATGAGTTATTAACGTGCACTACACCGCTCATCGTTACTATTTCTTTCAAATTAGTGTCCTTTACCCCGTTCGCCTAACTGTGCACAGGGTGATGTAGAAACAATGTTCGTACAACATTCAGCCTGCCTGTTTGTACACAGACCGCTGCCTGTTTGTACACAGACCGCTGTACATTAACCTATGTCAAGCAACTGCCACAGTATGAAGCGTCTGACGCCTACAGGTGCAAGTTCAACAAAATCCAAGGCAATCTGTTCTGCTCCTGCATGCGATTGGCCAAGTGCTGGGTATATCGGTGCTGGTATCACATCATACCAGTCTCCAAGAACTCCAGTCGAAAACTCTGCAACCAAGCTGGGACAGCCACAGAGCTACATCGGTTTCACACAAAAAAAAATCCAAAACGATCATCCTGAACTTTGTGCGGATGTTTCCACAGTGAGCAAAACACCCGCTATCGCCAGGCAAACCAAAAAGTCAGGGCAAAACAAGCGAGGCCTGCGAGCTGGCACTTGACACTTGGTCACCAGCTCCATCAAGACACTTGACACTTGGCCACCAGTTTCATCAAGACACTTGACACTTGGCCACCAGTTTCATCAAGACACTTGACACTTGGCCACCAGCTTCATCAAGACACTTGACACTTGGCCACCAGTTTCATCAAGACACTTGGCCACCAGCTCCATCAAGACACTTGACACTTGGCCACCAGTTTCATCAAGACACTTGACACTTGGTCACCAACTTTATCACGACACTTGACACTTGGTCACCAGCTTTATCAAGACACTTGACACTTGGCCACCAGCTTTATCAAGACGCTTGACACTTGGTCACCAACTTTATCACGACACTTGACACTTGGTCACCAGCTTTATCAAGACACTTGACACTTGGCCACCAGCTTTATCAAGAAACTTGACACCTGGCCACCAGCTTTATCAAGACACTTGGTCACCAGCTTTATCAAGACACTTGACACTTGGCCACCAGCTTTATCAAGACACTTGTAGGTATGGAAGAAGCATGTGCAGCTGTAACCTGTTCCGCGCAAAGATCAACCGGTGCTGAGTTCACTCGTTTTGATTGAAAAACACGATCGTGACAGAAGCACACAGTGTGCAGTGGAACTCGCATCAACTTTCACCTCATGGTATAAAAACACCCCCCCCTCCCTCCACACAGACACACGTCACTTCCCCTTCCCCATTGGGGGTCAGTGATAATTGGTCTCGGTACGAACATGTCAAGCTGTGGAAAACAACTGATTAAAAAACACGCTGTATGTAAGGTCCCCGCCTGCATCCGCGTGGCCAAGTGCACGTGTACTTGTCTGAAGCTGTTGTTGCAGGTGATCCACCTCATTCGTGTCACGGAAGCACTTTGCTGACAACTGACTTTTGCTTGGCGCTATCGGGCTGGCAGGGGACGTCTCTGGCCTCGCTCTGGCACCGACCCCTATCCGCTAGTTTCCACCCGCATGAGGGCGGTAAGCTGTCTGCACCGTGTTGCCTGCACATCCGGCATTGACACGGCGCATGTGAAAGGTCAGCCGGTGCGAAGTGTGCACCCCACCCCCTGCCGTTGGCCGCATAACTTTCACCTTCTCTCGCTCCCGCCCTGTCCTGGGTGCACGCGCCCTCCAGCCACGCGCATCACGTGCGACGGCTTGCAAGCCTGCAGAAAGGCGTTCAGTGAGATGACCTCCCGCACAGTCTCCGTGCCCCGGCACTACAGCCGGTCCCCACAAGCCGGCCAGTGGAAGGGAGGTGGTGGCTGGTAGTAGGGGGAGGACCTGCTTCACAGAAGCTGGCACCAGACCCAGTAACTAGCGGCTTTAACTCCTCCTATCCCCTTCTATCCCCCCTTCCCGTTGAGTTCTGCCAGTGATGAGCATGACTTGTATTCCAGGGCTACCTACTGTCCCTGACGGTGACCGGGACTCAAACCCTTCCCGTCCTACATACGGGGCTCTCCCTCTTCACTTCTTTCTTCTCTTCATCCCACTCTACACTTGTCCGACAAAGAAAGAGAGGGACACTTGGGAGCGAGGACCCATAAAGGCGCGCATGCGCCCAGTTCTCTCCTTCCCTAGTCCCAAGTCTCTCCTTCCATAGTCCTAGTCTCTCCTTCCATAGTCCTAGTCTCTCCTTCTCTAGTCTCAAGTCTCTCCCTCCTTAATCCCAAGTCTCTCCTTCCATAGTGTCTCCTGATCGCTGACTCGTACCTCTGTATTGCAGACCTTCGGTCGCCGACTGCGGGTTTTCTCAACATGCAATCCCCCCCCCCCCTTCTGACCGAGTGCACGCCGCTCTACGCTACAGTACGTTTCGCACTCCTTCCTCCCCCATCCCCCATCCCCGACCGAGCGGTCTATGGGCAGGGGGACAAAGAGGAGGGGTGTGTGCCGGGAACTGACGTCACACGTCGCCGTCCAACGACCGGCCGGCCGGGAACCCTCGTCCCCTTCCTCTGCGCATGCGCGACAGGCTTCAGCGGCAAAAAGCTGAGTGGTCCCCACACCTCCCCCATCTCAGCGAAAAATAGTTTTGAGGTTCTGACCCCAGGGTCACGTGAGGTCACGATGGCATGGATGATACACTCGGCTGGTTCTAGGAGTGGGGTGGAAGGAGGTGAAGCGAGTAGAGTGAGTGGGAGGGCGCTGTTATTCTTTGTCATCCCACAGCAGCAGTTGCAGCCTCCGGTAAGACCCCTACTTCATTCAGCTGCCTCTCAGCTGACAGTACTACAATACTAAAATATGTCTTCCTTTATCCAGCGTAGTCAGTACTACTACACCAAAACATAGGCCTTCCTTCATCTACACACCACTGTTTGGTCTCAGCACCGTGTCGGCGCTTCCTGCTGACGACTCAGATCCGAAATTGTTGTCACCCTGAAAACAACCAGCACCAAATGCGTTTCCACTCCCTCCTCATCCACCCACCCAGCCACCCAGGCCCGATGTGCTGTCACACGACAGCAGGCCGACAGCGGTCGGTGTCAGTCGTCACGACAGCGATCGTCAGGACAGGCGGCCCACTGGCCAGTCTGTTTTGCGCTTTTCTGCACGTCATTATAGCCCGTGACACTGCGACTGTGTGCAAAACAGAAAGACAATTGCAGCGCAACTGCAAAAGATGAAAGTTAAAGAGAAAAATCTCTTTCCGGCTTGTTGATTCGCTCGTGGGCTGCACTTACAACTCCAGTCGCTCGAGACGTGGGCGCGATGCGTGCACGGGCTGGCGGAGCACTTGATGTGCGCTGGACGCGCGCGCCAAACAACGCATGGAAAGTGACGCCCGCGAGTTTTGACCAGACGGGCGATGTTTCGTCCCTGCCAGCCTCCCACAGCCACACACGGAGAGTTTCATCAACGAATCGCCCAACACAAAACCCACTGTGTGAAGGCTGTTTCCAGACTTTAAAGGCAGCTGAAAATGCTCTTTCTTTTCGCCAAGTGGCCAGGAAACGCGTGGGCCTTGCGACCCACTTTTCAGACAACTGTGTGCACACGTTGCTAGGTAACGGCACAGACTTTGTTGTGTCTATTGTTGTGTTTTTGGTTGTTGATGATGAAGATACGCAGCTTTGC
>SMGT01006394.1:385897-408202 GCA_004794575.1 Lanistes nyassanus
CCCCCCCCCCCCAGCAGACGACGGTCAGTGAACTACTCGAGAAGCACAAGTGACGCTGTCTGTTCGGCGGCCAACCCCTCCCCTCCCCTTGCCGCTCTGACCGTTACGCGTGGCACCGTTCACTGTCCCTCTCCCGTCTTGGCCAGTGCAGACGATAAGTGTAGGTGGCGCGCTGACCGCCACTGGCCACTGACCTACCCCCCCCCCCCACCCCCGCCTCAAACATTCCCCATGTTGCAGACTTTTAGTCAAAGCTTAGAGAGAGAACCTTACAGACGAGAGATTCTATTTACGGCGCATGACGGGATTTGTTGTTAATTCAACTGGCGACTGCTGTCTCTTTTTTCCTGACTTGTGCCTAGGTTAGGCCATGGCTTGTTCATTGGGAATTATTGCCATCGTTAAAAATCTAGACACACCTGGGCCCAGAATGTCCTGTTTGGTTCGAGAAGACCCTCCCTCCCTGCTTCTTGTGAATCTGCGTGTTGCTGACGGCAGTCCAGCTTCGAGGGGTTGTTGGTGGTGGTGGTGGGGGGGGGTGTCACACTGACTCCTCTGTGTACGTGTCGCAGCTCTACCACCCCCCGTATGATTGTTGCCGCAGTTTCTGGAAGTTCAGACATAATCACATGACAGCGGTTTCCTATAATGCTCCCAGTAACAAAGGGCACTGCTAACATTCAAAATAACAAAGGGCACTGCTAACAGTCAAGACAGCAATAGGCAACTTACGTTCCAAACTTCTAGAGGGACAGTGCTTCCACCTGGTGGTGATTTGGCACTTTGGGGTGGGGTGGTCCTATTACCAAGCTGTGAACTGAAAGAACCAGCATCTGTCTACAGTAACGACTCCTCACTGACTTCCCACCTTCTGGTTACCACCCCCTTCCCTCTTCATCCTTTTTGTCACTCACTCTTCTCGCTCTTTTTTTCCCCTTCCTTCATCCGCCAACCATAACCCTAACCCTCCTTCCATCTCTTTTGATTTGCACTCCTTTGAAAGTGCTCCGACCAATCGTCCTTTTTGCCGCAGTGTCAGAGAAACCAGGAGTTCTTGTTCCAGTCACCAGTGCAATCCTGTCGCTGTACAAGAACATACCAGCACAGCTCGGGATCAAACGTGACCCACACGATGTCCGGAATCTGATCTCAAGTGTTTGATTTTTGTCTTAATTTCCCATCGGCCAGTGGGTCAAGAGCCGGCTGAGCGATCTATTTCAGACGCTGTTCTGGTTCAAACACCGACTGACCCGTCTTACCCCTGAGACCACTCCAGACGCGGTCTTCAGGTGCCCAGGTGCGAGCAAACTAGTCGATTACCCTTTGCGGGTGACGCGATCTGAAGCTTTTTTCTTTCCCGCCCCACTCAGCTTGCAGTGCACCCGCTGAACGTCTGTAACATTGATCTGCGACCCCTAACCCTGGCGCAAGTCAGACACCCCTGTGGCCTTTTAGGGGTGGCAGCAGTGGGTAGGCCAAATCTGAGCTTTTCAGTTGGGAGTGTTACAGACTGCGAGGTGTCAGCGCTGTCTCCTGGACTGTAATTATGGTTTGAGTGTTCCTTGTGTCCACACTCGCGAACCTCCATTCACTGGATAAATGAAACTGTTTCAAGCGACTTCTGTTCTAAGGCTCGCAGCCTCAGATGAATAAACACGAAAAATACCACCAGCGCAAATAAAAAGCTCATTAAACTTTGAACTATGGGAAGACTTCCAGTACGTTTCCATTGGTAGGCACTTGTTAAGATCTCAGCATCGATAACATCTCATCCGCCAGTGCATGGCCGTCACACACAAAGTTCGGGCAATTATAGCGTCGTCATTTTCTGATCAGCTCAAACATGGTACCTAGGTTCACCGGCTGTTGGTTCACGCGAACAGTATTCAGCGTCATGACGCAGAACCTATGTTGTCTTTATGTCCAGTGGGTCGCAAAGCTATGATTTTTTCAGGACAGTGCAATAGCTGCGCTGGTGTGTGTCTGTGCGTGCGTGCGTGCGTGTGCGAGAGTGAGGAAGAGGGTGGGTAGCCCTGTCAGTTATTGTAAATTTCCGTTGTCTACTCCATGGTCCTCTATTAACCTACCCACGTGTTGGACCCCCTCCCCACCCAAGCGGTGTCCCCCCACCCAGCTCCACCCCGCCTGCGGCTGACTCACCGTCCCCCTGTAGGATGGCCATAGAGCTAGATGAGTCAGGGTGTGGGGCCAAGGACCTACGAGTGAAACGAAGCTGGCGTTGGAGCAAGGGGGTGGGAGAGGGATTGACCCCGGACACCAAGTGACGTAGGTAGGTAAGGTAGGTAGGTAGGTAATTTTAGAGGGACAGTGAGTTTGCATTATGAAGGATAGGGCTTTGTTACTAAGCTTTGCACTGAAACAACCACCAGACTGATAGACAACTTGCAACTAACACTGCGTGCCACCGCGGACCCACATGGTTCACACCATCACTGATTCTAACTTTCCGCTCTTGGCATTAGCTTGCATTTTCTTTATCAGCATTTTCTTTAACAAAATGTCACTTTGCCTAAGAAAACATTGTTGCCCAAATCTGGACAAGGTTTGGAGGAAAATGCTTGCAAATTTAAGAATCAATACCTAGTTCTTGCTTTAAATGTAACCATTGGCATGTACAGCACCTGGGTCGTCTGACATCGTTCTGACGCAGGACGCACACCAACTGGCACCGCACACAAATGCGGTGCACAAGTGTCGAGTAGTGTTCACCAATTAAGTACTGGCCTTTGGGGTACGGCCATGGAGCCTGCACAATGTTTACCTCCGGGATACAACCCTTGAGCACTCCTGGATTCGAACTAGCAACCTTCAACACGCAAAGCTATCCAGCCTCCCCACCCCCATCCTATCCCTCAGGCCAAGGGGGGGGGGGCGGTAATTTGAGAGGGATAGTGTTTCCGCCTCGCAGTGATGTCGCAGTCAGGACTGTGCACAGCTGGACCTTTCTGGATACTCGCCTCAGACAAGAACAAGGTTATGTTGACAGATTGGGGAACTGAAGGCAGCCGATAGTCGGTGACATCAACTGTCTATTCAGATCTCCCGATGGGTCTAGATGTCTCATCGGATCTCTCGTTACATCAACTGTATCCTCAGATCTCGTAGTACGTTACACATCACAGGCATCTCATAGTAACCGAGTCTGAGCATGTACACACCCACCAGAAACAGCTGGCCGCCTACCCCCACGCTTCTAATAATCCCACCCACTCCCCACCAAACTGTTTACTTCTACAAAAAGTAAACTTCTCACAATACTTGCACTCTGCTGTGTAATTGTAAACAATCACAGCAATTCTCCCTAGAACACACTTTAGTCCCCGGATACGCAGTGCATTCTTTCTTCTTTTTTTTTTTCTTTCTTTCTTTGAGTTTAACCCCTCCATCACGCAGTGTATTACCCCAAACCTGTTCCTAACGCCCCACGAAGAGTCTTTAGTGTCCGGGTTCTCTGGTTCTCAAGTCACAGTCGCAATGAATGGGCTGTAAACGCTTGTCTTCAAAGGCCTGACCAACCGTCCTGGGTTAACAGCCAGGTGAAAGAGGCGTGCAGTCTCCAGTTTGTCCCGAGCTGTCATCCGCTCTGTTCGCCATGCAGCACTCGGTCGGGTCAGCGAAGTTGTGAAGCTGGCGACACAAGACAGCCCTGCAGGGGCCCTTCACAGACCTCTTCTCCAATCAGGACCCGACAGTCTTGCCCCAGATTCCTTTTCACGTAGAAGGCGAGGCAGTCAGTACACGGGTATTCCCGCCGGTAAAGTTAGACACTCTATCGCGATCGGTACAAGGATTTATCACAAAAGCAATGATTGCAGCCGATCACCTGGTCGGCGGCTTCTTTCGTGATACAGATGAGGATCAAATTCCCGATCTGTAAACTTTCTGTCGGGCGACAAGCCCTAGCCGGGTAGACATTTATTGGGTATGGCCGCCTAACCCTTACATTCTGTGGGCACCTTCCAACGAACTAAGGACTGCTGTATGATGTCTCCACTTCCCGTCAGATGCATGTAGCTATCTACTAAAACACCTGTAGCTGTCTATTAAAACACCTGTAGCTGTCTATTAAAACACCTGTAGCTGTCTATTAAAACACATGTAGCTGTCTTATAAAACAAGAAGTTTTCAAGTTAGAACACTTATTATTTTGCCGAAACAGAACGCATTTTAAATTGATCTGGAACGCTTTTGTGTAAAAAGTGTTCTAGTCTGTGTTCTCGAAAGTGTTCAAGTGGTCGGAAAATCTACAAATGGTGTTCTGATGATGTTCCAAACGTGTGCCCAGCAGCAAGTGTTCAGTCAAGTAGAGGCATACTAAGAACATTTAGAACACATGTAACACACATCTTACATACTATTTACACACGCAGCACATAGTTTGCACCTGATTTAATTCTTTTTACATGTAATTAGGTCTTAAAATATGTAGAGTGTAATAAACACCTGTTGCTAATTAATAAAAAACATGTAGCTATCTAATAAAATACCTGAAGCTAATTAATAAAACACATACCTGTAGCTGTCTAATAAAACACATATAGTTGTCTAACAATACACATGTAGCTATCTAATAAAATACTTGTGGCTATCTTATAAACCACATGTAGCTAATAAAATACCTGTAGCTGTCTAATAAAACACATATAGTTGTCTAACAATACACATGTAGCTATCTAATAAAATACCTGTAGCTGTCTAATAAAACACCTGTACCTATCTCATGAAACACATGTAGCTGTCTAACAATACACCTGTAGCTATCTAATAAAATACCTGTAGCTATCTTTTTTTTAAAAAAACCTGTAGCTATCTGTCAGTAACTTGCTCTGACTAGACGATGGAAGAGATGGGGATTCTAGTGTTAATAAACAACAAATGAGGACAGAGCGCTTAAATTATCGCAAGATAACTCCAACAAAGATACTGGCAGCGCTCACACATAGCCGTATGCAGACGCCTGTGCCCTAAAGGGAGCTTACCGTACCTAAACACGTAGCAAAGAGAGGGCCGAAAGAAAGGAACTTGGCAGATCCTCAAAAAGATCTGCCCGCCCTTTCTTTATAACGGCGCTATTCTTCACACAGCTAGCCCTCGGTGTATCTTGATTCTAGTGTTGATGAGTTTCCCCGTGAAGTTCGAAGAAAGGTTTGGTAACCCGGGTGTGTTTCCAGTTCTGCAGACCCACCAGTTGGGTGTCCGGCACCTTGCAGGACAGCTTGAAGAAGCTCCAATTCACTGGAGCTAATCAAATACAGTCATTCATATAAAATATACTGATCTCGTATGGTCAGCACTGAAAACATTCCACTTTCCTGAAAGACCATACTGCCTATAAACCCCCTCCCTTTGAATCCACCCCACCTCTCCCCAAAAGCCCTCCTGCCGAATCATTCCCCTCTTCCTCTCTCCCTCCCCCCGCCACCAGAAAGGCCTCCGAAATAGATCTCGCCATTTGATTGGCTCCAGTGAATTGGAGCTTTTACGTTCTGAGATGCATGTCACGCGGTGAAAAGGCACTACATGCTGCAGAACATGTGATTTTATTCACTTTTTCTTTTGTTATTCTGTTAATAGTTAAAACTTTTTCCCATCTGTTCCTGTTTGTGTTTTGTGTCCCGAGGAAAGTGTAAGGTCCCTGAACGTCGACTCACATGTTTTGTTACTCTACTCAGTGTCTGTTGTTACCACGTGCCCCTCTGTAAGCACCAGGCAACTCCTTTCAAATTTTAGCAGAATCTACCAGCTACATCCGTAAGAGCGTAGGCTCAGAATGCTGATAATGTCCACTATCAGTCAGGCTAAATACAAGTTTTGTGCCCTTGCCAGCTCAACGTGTGGGCAAGTAGTAAGTACTGTCAGTTCAACTTTATAGAATCTGTGTACAAGTAATAAACGTCAGATCAACATTTGATCCCTAACAGTAAAACGTGTACAATTTTCTGTGTATGCGACAATACAGTTATCGTATGTCGATAAGAGTGACTAATCGGAAAGCTTGAATGAAATGCACGGCCATAGCAGCGCTGTTAATAACCCGTCCGTCAGCTGGCAGGTTAAGCAGGTGCCTGGGTGCGCAATCCGCCGGTACTATCAAAGAGGGACGATCGTGGACTGCGCCAGACAGGGTCTGCGGTATCCTGTTGGTGCTAGCGACACCAGCGGTGAGACCGAGACGGGGACCCAAGGACAAGGGAGGTAAGCAAGGCGGCAGGGGAGAGCAATTATTGAGCTGCTATCGCCGCTGCTAGTCGGCTGCAAGGAGTAGCGCCGTCGGCTTCGGCGTCTTTGTGTGTCACGGTGGGACGCCAGACTTGTCCAGACCTGCGCGGCGCCGGCCGACGGGCAGTGGGATGGTAGGGAAGGGGGGGGGGTGGAGAGAGGGAGAGAGAAAGAGGGAGGTGTCTAAAGCACGGCTGTAGGACAGGTGAGATTTGCAACACACAAGGGGCGGCCTTGATGGGGTGGGTAGGCGCGCCATTACCGAGTAAGGAAGCCGACAGGCTTCAAACTTCTGTAACGGGGAGGTTGCTCAGGGGAGGGGGTGGAGGACGGTAGAGGGGGGATGAAAGTCAGCGGGCCCACGGTCAGGATCCAGTTGCTTTCTGACTCCAGGATTGACAGAGTTGAGACCACGGAGACTTCGTAATTCTGCGCAATATCCCCGCCCCCCCACCCCCGGGAAGATTCAGTGTCAACGGACAAATACCCGTTACACCCTCCGACATTCTCCTGGGGGTCTATTCATGACCACAGTCAGCTTACCCACTGGTTAACCTGCCCGCGCAGACTTGAGGACTGATCAAGCGAAAGTAAACATAGCAAGCTGAAATGTAAACAGTCCAATAACCGCTATACCCTGTACACACAAGGACTTTCCAGATCTCATGCATTGTTAGCCAGCCAAGTTAGCTATTGCCTACTGTGAGCCCTCCAACCGGCTACTTTGTGAACGGTAAATTATCTTAAGCCCAGTGTCCTTACAGTTTAAAAACTCTCTCACTTCTCCCTCATCTTCACACACAATGGTTACATTTCCCATTAAGGAAAAAAACGTACGTTGCCCGACCCCTTATCCCCTTCACACACAAGCCTTAGGGTAAAACGTGGCACATCCCACCACCACCCCACCCCACCACCACCCCCACCACCACCACGGCCCCTGCACATTTGCCGGCACATACACACACACACAGCCGGTTGCGCCGATAGGGATAGGAAGTTTGTCCAGGTAGAGAGATTGCTAGCAGTCGGACATGACTGATTATAGGGATCGCGAGGCGACAGCTGTACAGGTTTATATCAAAGTTAAAAACTGACATAAGACGTTTCGCGACGTTTGCTTGTCGCAGCTGTCGTTGGTGTGAGACTTGACGACGACTGCCTGTCGTAGTTGTCGTTGTCGAAGTCGACAAAGGATTTGTCTGACCTTCAACTTTCACCCTGGGCGGAAGAGCCTGTCATCACAACCTAGTTCAGCTACCTTTAATTTTTCGCTTCGATTAGCGGAGAAAGATTTTTGTTGTTCGGACAGCTGCCACGAGGAAGAAAACTGGGCGGAAATATTGACAGAGGAGTCTTCGTCACCTTGACAGCTGACACGCCATGCTCACCTGACAGAGTGTGTCCGTGAAGAACAGACACTTTAAAGAGATACTCTAGCGACGCCGCCTCTCATTTCCTTGGATCGAAGCCGACAGAGGTGTTCTATCAGGCACATCGACCTTGCGGTGAGTACTGGCTCATCCAGGGAAAAATATGCAAGGAAAGTGAATGTAGAACATTCAATTTTGTCTTTGTCCCAAGACGAGCGGAGTGAAGTCAAGAACTGTAGTGGCTTTTCTGATGGGTTTTTGACATGTCACATAGTGAATGACCAGCATAGGCTTTTTGGTAAACTGCAAAACAGACCTCAGTAATCTATAGCGTAAGCCCTAGTGGCTGCAAAATAGTGTTTAAAATCTTGTGCGTGCGTGCGTGCGTACTCTCTAGCCTGTCACGCTAGGAACATGAGGCAGGTATGGGGCCAATAAAACGAGGACTGACGTGAAAAAGTGGGAAATAGGTTAAACTTTTCAAGTATTTTCTTCATGTATAACCCCTCAGCTCTTGCCATAGGGCGCAGACAGAAAAAATAGCTGTTTGTCAGACTTTGCAGTATTCATCGCACTCGGTGTCAGTTAAAAAGTCACAGCAGACAACATGGTTGCTGACAATGAACCGATCATGCAGCGGAAAATGAACAGATAGCGAGGCTGACTCTGCTTTTGTCTGTCCACCAGTCAGCGTTGTAAAGTGTAGACAGCCTCTCTCGAACTTTTTGGCATGGAGGCAGCCTCCAAATGATTGTTAGGGGCACATAATCCTTGCACACAAATGATTGCGTTCACTGCTCACGGTGCGTTCCTTGATCAGTGAGTCGTGATATAATATTCTAATAGCAATGCTCACCTCACTTTAGGGCAGAAAATGATATTCCTTGCGAACCTACTTATTTTGGCAAACTTTTTAGCCTTCTCTGGCTGGTTCCCTAAGTTCCCTACCCAGCCCGAGCCCTCTCCAGCGGAAGACAACAATGACACATTTCTTATTTATTTATTCCAGTCTGATTGGAATGATGAGGGTACCGCAGCATTTCTTCGTCCGTGTCAGTAATGATTGCGTGTAACAATCCATTCCGCGTGTGTCCTGGTGCTCGTGTCATGCTCGCCGTTAGTAATTCATTATGCGCTGCCTCCATTACCGCTGGCAAACCCGATGGCGCAAGAAAGCGTTTGTCACCAAGTCCCAATCGTTCGTCACCAAGTCCCAATCGTTCGTCACCAAGTCCCAATCGTTTGTCACCAAGTCCCAATCGCTGCAGGTGGCTTTTATGTCTGCCGCACAGACGTGGCACCTGTTTACAAGGAAGACTGTTTGCCGTGATATACCCACATCCATGGCAAAGTGGCGGCGTAAAACACAAGACAAATTTACCGCCGCCTACAGTCTGTCTGCCCGTCTCCGTGCTAGCTGAAGACAAACGGTGTTGTCTGTATGCCACCGATTATCTCGTACCCCGGTGCCACACAAACGTTTTGATTGATTTGAACGGTCGGCACAGTAAAAAGTGCCAAGTGTGATTGTCGTTTATTGCTCGGGGTCAAGAGCAAGGTGTCTTTTATCTGCTCAGGACGGCTCCCAGACGGACTTTCGCTGTTAAGCTGTCAATAGAAACGCAAAAAGGGAGGGGGCATGACAGTTGAGGATGTTATCGAATCGATCAATCAAGGCTAGCGGGTCGCCGCTGGCGGTGGAATAGAGGGGGCTGCACTCAGTTTGTCAGTTGGGTCCTCACCGGCAAGGTTGAATCAGGGGACTGTACTCCACCACTACAGCAGATCTTCGTGTCGATCGCGAGCGAAAGAGTTAGAAACAAGTCAATTGATGGCGGTTTACTTGTGCCAGAGACACTGCACACGAAGCCAGCCCGTCGTCTCCAATGACCGGAAGTCGGACTCACGACTCCGTAAATATCAGCTTAGATATCTGAAGGGTTAAAGGTCAGAAAGCCTCTACCGGGTGAGGTTAGGTACAGGGTTCTGACTTCTCAATGGCTGTTTGACTTAATGTTGGTGAGCTCAGCTCATCATTGTTCACATAAGTCCCTCCCTGGTCTGCCCCGTTTGTTTCTAATCCAGACAACGCGCTTGCCATCTAAGGACGCTTAAATGCACAGACCCGTCTTTCTACTATTCACGCTACCCGCACCCCTTGACAGTACGACTACCCGCTAAAGCACGCTTTTTACTCCACCTGTCACTTGGTGCAGAAATATGTCCGCTTTGAACTGTCCACGGCTTCTCGTTTGCGTCAAAGACACGCTTTAAGCTATGTCGGCAGACAGTTCTGAACAGAAGTTAGATGTATTTCGCTGCCCGGCGTGTAGGAAGTACACTGAAACTGCTTTGTGTGGTTTTATCTTACAGTCTGTTTTAACTAAATTTCGTGTATGTCTGTTACAGCGCGATCACATCTTGCACACACAGTATCATGAGAATATGCGCCATTTTCTGTTACTATCGTTTGAAATGGATTTCCGATTTTTTGTCTGTAGCAGAATCCAGTTCTGTCAGGGTTACTGCAAACAGGAGCCTCCACAACTGGAAGAAGTCAAGCAAATAAAAAAAATCTTTTGAATGATGCTAATAAACAGAGTATTCTGCCGAACTTCTGAACATTGCTTTCTCGTTAGCATTCTTGTACTATCGCATTTGATATCAACCGCAAAGTTCAAAAGCCCTATGCTTAGTCCTACAGATGACTGAGCTGTTGTGAGTTTTCAGCAACAACTGACTGGTGGAATTTGGTAACCAGATCAGTGTACTTCCTACACGCCGGGCAGCGAAATACATGCAAACAGAAGCCCTACCTAATCCCATCCTTAACCCCACCCCACCCCCCACCCCGAAAAAATATCGAAATCTGAGTATTGGTCGTCTGCATTTCAACTGTTGAAACTTATGCTTCAACACTCGGCTAGTGACCACAACGCCTTGTTTTGTTCACTGTAACTATAAAAAGCTGGTGACCACAACGCCTTGTTTTGTTCACTGTAACTATAAAAAGCTGGTGACCACAACGCCTTGTTTTGTTCACTGTAACTATAAAAAGCTAGTGACCACAACGCCTTGTTTTGTTCACTGTAACTATAAAAAGCTAGTGACCACAACGCCTTGTTTTGTTCACTGTAACTATAAAAAGCTGCCTTGTGGCGTCTTGCTGGATGTCAGTACGCAGCTGTCCCTGACTGGAACACATCAGTTTGAGCCATTTGATGTAATAGGCTGTAACTCCGGTAGGGAAAACAATTTCGCCACAGGGCACACGTTATTAAAGTCAGGAATTAAGATACACTTTTACCTGATTAAGAAATGCACTTTGCCATCCGTCGTTTGAATCACTCGTTTACCATTTGTTGTTAATACTAGTGCAAGTAAAGTGCTGTTTGCACACATCACATCAGTCTGCAGAAACTGGCTAAGGTTGTGCTGTGAACCTTTTTTTAATGTCGTTTGAGGTCCCCACTTTTCTATAGGCCAGCATTGAAAGGGCCATTTCTCTCCCTCACTTTTATCTTCCCTGACACATGGGGTCAGGACCCATTAGTAGCTTTGTTTTGTATCATTCTCCATACCCACCCCCCACCCCCCACACACACACACCGGGTAAAAGAAAGAAAGAAACCTTGTCAAGCCTTGTCAAACCCTGTCAAGCCTTGTCAAACCTTCTCAAACCCTGTCAAACCTTGTCAAACCTTGTCAAGTCTTGTCAAACCCTGTCAAGCCTTGTAAAACCCTGTCAAACCTTGTCAAGCCTTGGTCAAACCATGTCAAGCCTTGTCAAGCCTTGTCAAACCTTGTCAAGCCTTGTCAAACCCTGTCAAGCCTTGTCAAACCCTGTCAAGCCTTGTCAAGCCTTGTCAAACCTTGTCAAGCCTTGTCAAACTTTGTCTAACTTTTCAGTCTTTACGGAAGTAAAGCAAAAGATGCTGAAAACGTAGTAAACAAGAACTACTGAAGTCCAGATGGAAAACATTAGATGAGTCAGAATGCTACCCACGCTCGGTGAAAACTCTGTCAATCTTCCTTAGTTTTTTCCCAGGTCTCAAGGAAGCTTTTGGTTCTCGATTTAACATTCCGGGGAGAGTGGGCGCATTTAGCCAGTCGCTGCTTCACCATAGCTGAATTTTGTTGCAAAATCGTTCACTTTTTAAAAAAAATACAATCATACCGCAGAAAACAAACATGGACATTCAGCAAAAAATAATACAAATGATTTCAAAACAAAAGTGCACAAACACTGAACCTAATAACAAGTCTAAAATGATTTTCTGAGTGTTTGTATTTAAATCTTCTATTTTCTTCTAATACATAAAGCCGAATGTGTGTGTGTGTGTCACCCTTTCTGTCAAAAATGCTCTCAGTAGTCTGGGAATTTGCTCCCAAGGTAGACGAAGCTTTCCACCCCCCATCCCCCCACCACCACCACCCCCTAGAGCATTGCCTTCCGGGATGATGGGGGGCTGGTCTGCTAGTGTTAACTTCAATCATCTCGGTCTTCATTCTGTGGACACTGAGGCCCAGGCGGGCAAAGCAGACTGCAACGACTTTAGTCTTTTCCTCCCTGCGTTGCTGGGTGCAATAGAGGAGGGCCAGTTCATCAGAGAAGTCGAGGTCATCTAGTTGTGTCCGGTGACCACTAGATACTGTTCCACTTTGTGCTGTAGATGTTCTCAATAACTTGACGGCCATAGACCACTCTCCAAGTCATACGAGTTCTAGAGGATATTGGCGATCGTCTCCAGCACTCCTTAGCGTCTTAGCAGCTTCCATCGTGACTTCCTGTCCACCTCCTCAAGCACCTTATGAAATTATCACAGAGTGGCGAGTTCCATCCCAGTTACTACCCCGGGATAAGAAGCTGCGTTGAAAAGCCATCGTCCGATTCCGTTTTTGCTATGAGAGCCACTGTAAAGGTTAAGAGCCAATGTGGATGTGCTGACTGCAGTATGGAGTGTTCTGGGTGTGGGAGAGGACGGCCCAGTCATCAGCTCATCTAGCTCGTCTAGCTCGTCTAGCTCGTCTAGCTCGTCTAGCTCGTCTAGCTCGTCTAGCTCGTCTAGCTCGTCTAGCTGTGTCCAGTGACCACTGCATACCGTTCCTTGTTGTGCTGTAGATGTTCTCAGTAGTCTGGGAATTTGTTTTGCTGTGGGAGCCAATGTAGAAATGACGAACCAATGTGAATGTTGCAGTTGTATGGACTGTGTCGACTGCTGCATCGAGTGACTGTACTGATTGGTGCATCGAATGAATGATAATGTAGTAGTTTTTGTTGTTGTTGTTGTTGCTGCTGCTGCTGCTGCTGCTGCTGCTGCTGCTGCTGCTGTTGTTGTTTGGTCGCTAATAAAACCCCAAAAAGCCGATGACCTGGAGAGGAGCCAGGGCCAAGAGACAAGGAGTGCAAAGACGGAATGAATGCACACGATGGCGGCTCCGTGTCGCTGAAGATGCCAAGAAGAGGTTGGGGGCAGAACACAAGACCCGCAGACGACCACTGAGTGCTTGCGCACTGCAAGGGGCGGTGTGTGACTGGAAAGGGGGGGGGGTAGTGGTGGTAGGAAGACGGCAAGTGCCCTCCATTCGAAAAGTGAGGCAGGGTCTTAAGCCTGTCCAAATAAAGCAGCACCAGCGCACGTGAAAAAAATTCTTCGCCTGCTGCAAGACTGTAGGCAGACAAAACGGCCGACATCCCCTCCACGATCGCCCGCTGTCTACAGGCGTGTTATCCGTCCGTCCGTCCGTCCGTCCGTCCGTCCGTCCGTCCGTCCGTCTATATGCGTGTTGTGTACTTCGTAGCTTGTGTCACAAGTTACTGGGCAGACACACGCGCTCACATGAACACACCCACACAGTCCCCCAACATACCCCCTCCCTCCACACTCGCGCGCACGCACCCACCCACGCACGCACGCATATACAAAAACACACGCATCCACACATACACACGTGTGCACGGAAGGGGCGAGAAGGGGTATGGGAGTAGTAGTCTCTGTTCTACTTTTTTTAATTTGCATTCAGGTGGCATTACCGGCTTGTGTGGCACGCGCTGTCAATACTGGATGATCTACATGTATTTCAACTCAAGTAAGCCTTAAAAAGCAAAGGTCGATTGGCACCTGGTGAAGGGCTTATCTGATGGATTCGGCCCAGTTATTGAGTTGCCACGGCTGAAGTACGCTGTACGCCCCAGTGTCTTTCGAGCCGGGCAAAAGCTCTGCTGGCGACTCTGACCTACATTACTAGAGTGGGTCACGGCAGGCGGTGTGCACCCTGCCTCTGGGACTCTTCCCGCCTGCCACTCGGTTGATGTCGGACGATTGTGAATCTTCATTTGTGGTCACTCGTGGTCTTGTGGCAAGTTGGAACTGGATGAGGAGGTTCCATCGTGTGCTTGTCTTGCTGAGCTAATTCTCGAAGTTGTTCAAGGTCATTAGTTTTTATGACGTATTGTAATCCGACTAGGAGCCTCTTGTGTACACACACATATATATATATATGTTGGACACTTGTACAGCTTTATTTTACCCCCTCTTTTATTCATTGATATAGGGCTACAGGGAAATCTGGACAGAATGTAAAATGTAAAAGAGATGAAGGTACTATCTCGAGCAGACTGTTTTGGTGTCTGTTTTAGGAGCTGTACTTCAATGGTTGATGTGTTTAGTGTGGAAGGTATTGCGTAACACTGTCACTTCCGCTGGCGTGGCAGACGACAGGGAGCTCTTGTATGGTGGAGAGTTGATTGCATCCATTGTCTAGTGCGCAGACACAATTTCAGATCTATGATGTCCGCCACTAGAGTTTGACGTTAAAAGATATTTTTTAATTGGGATTTCTTTGTGGAGCGGCGAATTAGATATTCTGAACAAAAATGTCAGAGACATTGCATGCAAGCAATCAAAGACAAGTGGGTCGCGGCCAGCTGCAGCGAGTGGCCATTGATCACTGGACACACGCCGGAGGCAGGGCGTCTGCTGCACTGAGGGGAGGTCATTGACCCTTCATGTCCACTGTGTGGATTGTGCTGTGACAGCAGGAGCACAGCACACTGTACCCAACAAACCATACCCCCCTCTTCTGAAGCGAATTCGTTGTCTTTGTTAGCGAATTTGTGTGCACGTGTTCATGTTTGTGCGAATTTGTTTTTACGTGTTCTGTACATGCGCGTGAGCGCATGGGCGCGTTTGTGCGTTCCTGTTTGTGGGTGTAGATGAGAGAGAGAGGAAAAACACGTCACTCATCTTCCCTTCTTGTCAAGGTATAACTGAACTTACTGAAGCATTTCAAAGTTTTGGCAACAGCATGCTAGCTTTAATATTTTTAGTACTTTGCGAATACACTTCTTTTCTCTCTTTTGTTATATCCATGGGATTAATTGTGTTGTACTGGCGGTGAACTAGTTGATTTAGGAATGTGTTTTGATGACTCTGCGCATTTTGAATAAAATAACGAAGATCAAGCCAACACCGACAGGCTGCAAATGAGGCATAGCTTACCGTCTACAATAAAGTGACTCGGGTTACCAGTTAAGAATAGACTGCTCCTAACCACCCTTTCCCAGCAAGCAATGCATGTTGCCCACAGAGCCCCGTGTTGTGTTCCTGTTGGTGCGCAGACTGCCCTCTGCGTCACTGCGAGGTGTAGGGCTGTAGGCACCGAAGTCAAAGCAGCCCGTTGCCGAGGTTCTCATTAATTGTTCGCTGGCGAGAAACGACAGCCAAAAATGTCAGAAAAGAATCAACAGTACAGTGAGTACATACATACCGGCTGGCAGTCACCTGTGATGTGCGCCTGAGGGCCGAAGCCAGACAGAGGAAATATAAAACATTTATCGCCATGATTCAACTGAACCAGTCTTCCAGGGCTACAGGGGGCCTGGCCATGTCGACAATTACCCGATCTTCCGATATGATTTTATCGACATTTTGCTGACACACTGGCCCGGCCAAACAAATGCTAAATTGAACAAACAATTCAAATATTTTTGTTTTAAACTACACAAAAGATTTCCAAATGACCTGGTGGATAACCCATGCAAGCATGTCTATATTAGAAGTTCTATTTTAATTTATAATTTGTTTTTTAATTTTTGCATTTTGTGAAGGGGAAGGGAAGGTGAGGAATATTGACTTTTTTCTTCGTGTGTGTGTGTGTGCGCGCGCGCGCTTCTTGCAATCATTGTTTAGATACTTTTTGTCATGGCTTATCATTGCTATTATTAGATGATACTTTTGTATCTATGTATACGTATATGGCTAATTTAAAAAGCCTTTGAAAATGACCTTCAGGTATCTTCGCGTCTCAAAGGGTCGTGGTTTGGAGCAGGTGAACACAACAATAACACGAAACGTACGTGGACCTCCAACACTGTGGACATTTCCAGATGGACGTACTAGAGCAAAGGATCACGAAGCCATAGCTGGTCTTCTAATTTGCTTTCGCAAAGGTCAGGTGCAAACCTTTCACAAACACTTATTCTTTTTATTGCAGTAATAGAAAAAGAAGTTGTGACGCTAAATCAGGTGAAGGATTCTGCAAGTCTTATGGCCTTATAACGTTAGCCCCCCCCACCCCCCAAAGAAAAGGATAAGGGATAAAAATCAGTTTTTCGCTGGGTTTTCGCTGTGCTGTTATCACAATGACGTCACTGCGCATGCCCAGTCGTCGTCGTCCTCTTGGAATTTTCGTACTGGGCGAAGTTTTCGCGTGCAACCTTTCTGTCATCAGTTTTACATACTTCTAATCTAACTCTCCGCGTGCGCTCTGTTCGTGTGTTGGCAAACTCGGGGGAACTGAGTTTTTTCCATAGCTCTCTAGATGTTCGTGTACCAGGCAACTCAGTTTTCGCGTCCAGCGTTTAGAATTTTCCTCCACCAGTTGTATTCACCTCTGACACAGTCTCTTTCCCTTCTTCAGTATCAAAAAGACTAGTATCACTAGCCTGTACTTTTACAGCCTGTACTTTTACAGCCTGTACTTTTACAGCCTGTACTTTTACAGCCTGTGCTTTTACAGCCTGTACTTTCACTAGCCTGTACTTTCACAAGCCTGTACTTTCACTAGCCTGTACTTTTACAAGCCTGTACTTTCACTAGCCTGTACTTTCACAAGCCTGTACTTTCACTAGCCTGTACTTTCACTAGCCTGTACTTTCACTAGCCTGTACTTTCACTAGCCTGTACTTTCACTAGCCTGTACTTTCACAAGCCTGTACTTTCACAGCCTGTACTTTCACAGCCTGTACTTTCACAGCCTGTATTTTCACTAGCCTGTACTTTTACAGCCTGTAGTTTTACAGCCTGTACTTTCACTAGCCTGTACTTTCACTAGCCTGTATTTTTACAGCCTGCACTTTCACAGCCTGTACTTTCACAGCCTGTACTATTACAGCCTGTACTTTTAAGGTGTTCACCTGTGGATATGCGCAGTGACGTCATCACGAAAACTCAGACCGTGACACCGTGAGTGGAACCCGGGCAGTCTGGTTAAACGCCAGAAATCCTTACCACTAGACCACGTACATGGGTTGATAGCAACCCGCCTTCCCAGTGGTTTATAAATACCTGCTTCCTCTTACCGCTCGATCTGTTTTTTCTGGGCACTACGCTGTGTAAATGTAGATAGCTATTTACTGACATAGTTCAGTACCACATTTGACAATAGCTAAACACAGAAATGTGAACTTTTAATCGCATCTCTTACAAAGTCAAGAAAGCGAAATTTTTAATATCTGCACATGCAGTCTCCTTAAATGTGGACATTGTTTCTACTGTTTCTTATCCATGATACAGCAAGTATATTTTAATTTGTACTTCTTGTCAATGAGGGTGTTAACTTGGGAACAACACAATGTAATTTCCCTGCTTTTAAAACACTTCGTCATGTGACAGTCAAGAAACTAAGTTTTAGGGGTGCTCGCAGTACCCACGAAGCGGATACAATAGACACCACATAACCTGAACAGCTTACTGACTTCCAGCTTTCCTCAAACCGCATGCCCACATACTTTTTTCACAAGTTTAAAATCTTTCAAACGCAGTTTTTCATGCACACAATAAGTCACGTGGTTCTAGATAGCACGGACAGTTATAACAAGATTCATTTTCAGTCAGTGAAAATGGCTAGAAGGAAAGCGGATAAGCTTCAGTCTTCTGATGCAGACTGCCTGAAAGGTCTCGGTCGTCACAGAAGGCCGAGACAGTCCGGAGACAGACCCAATCGGCTGCGATTGGATAAAGTAAAGTGGGTGCATCAAGGCAGCAGACCATTCACAATTGCTGGTTTAATAGCTATTTTCCTTTCTTCTGCTGAAATAGGCGTGTTTATTTGGATAAGCTTTATGTTAGGGTTTGGCTTTATCGCTTGTCTAGCTAGTCTATCTGCTTATTCGTTACCTTTTATGCCGATATCAGAACGGGGCCCAGAGAAACTTTACCCTTTTGGCTTTATTGTGTAGTGTATTTACTTGAGATAATATTTTGCACACTAGATGTTTCTGATGACTGGTTTTGAAAGGCCTGCAGTGCCGACAGCCAGTCAGAAACAACTACAAATAGCTTTTCTCTGTCTGATTTGGGGTTTGCTGTGTTTATACCTATCATATGAAGAGCAGCAAGTATTGCTGTGAGTTCTGCTGTAAATATTGACGCGTGATTTGGAAGTTCACCTGAGATGGCTGCTTCTTTGGACACATAAACTCCTATACCTGTAGCGTGAATGGTTGGGTCATGGGAGCCATCAGTATGTGTACACGTCTATACCCAGCACATAGAAATGTGTACACGTCTATACCCAGCACATAGAAATGTACACACGTCTATACCCAGCACATAGAAATGTGTACACGTCTATACCCACCATATAGAAATGTGTACACGTCTATACCCAGCACATAGAAATGTGTACACGTCTATACCCAGCACATAGAAATGGACACACGTCTATACCCAGCACATAGAAATGTACACACGTCTATAACCAGCACATAGAAATGAAATGTACACACGTCTATACCCAGCACCTAGAAATGTACACACGTCTATACCCAGCACATAGAAATGTACACACGTCTATACCCAGCACCTAGAAATGTACACACGTCTATACCCAGCACATAGAAATGTACACACGTCTATACCCAGCACCTAGAAATGTACACACGTCTATACCCAGCACCTAGAAATGTACACACGTCTATACCCAGCACCTAGAAATGTACACACGTCTATACCCAGCACCTAGAAATGTACACACGTCTATACCCAGCACATAGAAATGTACACACGTCTATACCCAGCACCTAGAAATGTACACACGTCTATACCCAGCACAGATGTTTCTCGTAGACTGCTTGCTCCAGTCCTTGTCACAGCACAATCTGATCACGTGAGTAAATATTTTCTTCTTGGTTTTACAGACAGCGACACCTCGCCTGACAGCCGAGGAACTTACAGTGGTGAAGCACATACTTCTTCGGCACAGAATCTCGGTGTTTCAGTTCTCGTCAGCACAGCGATGGAAGGAAGGGGGGGGGGCTGTGCAGAAAACACATCTATTCTAACGCCTGTTTTATGGCAACTTACAAAGTAATGGCATGAGCCCGCAATAGCGCCACGTAATAGATTCATGCCATACGGTCAAAGGGCGCTTCCTTATCAGATAACCTCCAGCAGAATTCGTTTCCTCACGCCACTCAGAAGTGGGTCTTACCAACAACAACAAAAAAAGTCTTAAAGTTGAGTCACACGGTGAGTGTCCTAGTCCACTTATTTTGATAACCGTGTGTGATACGCTCGACACGGCGTTATCAGCTGCTGTACGCAAGTCTTACTGATGCCGCGAAGTCGGTCAAAATGTGAGGCGCACAGCAAGCAGGATTCTAGGGGCTTGGGTTGGCTTGCACAAGCTTTCTCTTGTCCTGTTTTTTCGTAAAGGTGCACTTAAAATGCACAGGGTGAATGGGCCTTACGGCCCCTGTTATGACCGGAAGGGCACCTACTAACTTTGCATGGGCGTTCTTATCTCCTGTTCATTCGCAAAAATGCACGTAAAATACACAGGGTGAATACGACCATTCTTATGACCGAAAGAGCAGCTACGCACTCTCATGCAAGCCGGCCCTGTGCTGCAGATTCCACGTGGATGCCGAATAAAAATGTCCATATCCCACAAAGCCCGGATGGATCCCTCAGCATCATCTTGTGTACGTGGCCTTGTCAAAAACGTGAGGCTACAGTTCGTGATGGAGTGTGAGCGCAGACCTGAAATGGAGAGCTAGAAACGCTGACTGGGAATTGTTTTAAAATCTGAGATGTGTAAAAAGTACTTCATTTTCTGTTCTTTTCTCTTTTCTTCCCCCCCTCCCCCACACCCCACCCGAGATTCTTCCTCCATTCCACCCCCCACCCCAACACACAACCTCTATAGTGACGTCACTAGGCAATACTCAAGCAGCTGCGTCTAGCCCTGGGATAAACCTTCCGGTCACTCTGTTTACACACAGGTGGTCAGTAGTCACCCTTTGCAGAAGCCCTCACCAATCTCTACAGTTCACGTTCCCCTCTCAGCCTGCATGTGTAGCCTTTGGACACAGCCTGCGGTGGTCGGTTTCTTGCCAACAGAACATCACAAACCGAACAACAGCAATATTATGGGCTGTCCAAAAATCGTGCCTTGACACTGCATATTGTTGTTGTCGTTTTTTCGTCGTTTTTGTGTCGTCCTGATGAAGGGGTAGTGCCCCGAAACATGTAGATTGTCTTTGTCTTTGTCATGTCTTAGCTTGGTCCAGTTCCCTTGTTTTAAATTTACTGCATTTTCAGCCAGAACCGAGTTCTCTCAGGATAATTGCTGTCTTCAAATTTGCCACGTTTTTATCCTAATTATGGTCATGAGTCTTGTATCGCGTCACTTTCTGTTCTGCAGGATCGGACTGCATGAGCTTTTTCATCGCCTGTCTGCACGTGGAAGTACATCTAAAATACACTGGGCACTGACCCTCCCCCTCCTTTCCCTTAACCCCCTCACCCCTCCGTCTCTCTCTTACTTTTTCTCTCACCTCCCTCCCACTCTCTCTCTCTCTCGCACACCGACGCCCCCTTACCAGCGCTTTTCTCTCCCCCCCCCCCGTCCACTCTCCCCGTCCACCCCCCCCCCCTTTACCCTTTTCGTACCCACCTTGCGATTAGCTGCCCCTCTTTTTAACCCTTCTTACTCACTGTCCCTTGGTCATTTTCCTGCTATCCATCCAACGCGCCACTTCTACTGCAGCTAAGTCTTTTTCTTTTTCGTTTTCTTTTTCGTCGTTTTTGTGTCGTCCTGATGAAGGGGTAGTGCCCCGAAACATGTAGATTGTCTTCGTCTTTGTCCCTTTCTAGCTTGGTCCAGTTCCCTTATTTTAAATTTGGATTTTCCTCCAAGCGGCAGTCACTTGTTTTTCTTTTATATATGTATTCTATTATATATCTATATATCTGAAGTCTCTGACAGTGATTTTTACCTTCCATCAATCTGCCTAGTCATTTTTTGGAGGGGTAGGGGTGTTTAGTTTGACCAGTAAAAATGGAGGTCTCTACAACCAGTAGTTATTTCTAGAGAAAAGCACAGGATGAGAGCAGTCCCATCAACACAAGCCGGAGTCTAGTCACCTCTCCACGAGCGGCTTAGTAATCTACAAACGATTTGCTTCGCCTGAGTAGGGGCTGCAGGAAATAAACGGGAAGCGGACAGATTCGCGCGACATGCATCTGCGCATGTCCAACACTGCCGCCAGACGATGTCTGAGACCGTTGAGCAACATGATTGGTCTTTTGACCTGTCCTTCTCTGCTCTCTGGCGGTGAGCTAGTCTTTCTGCGCTGTTGCCACAGCTATCTCCAGCTATCTCCAGCTATCTCCAGTTCTCGTTCATTTCGGTCAAGAATTTGGCGCCTCGTTTTGGTTGTTTTGCCGCTGTCTGTCATTTTTATTAGCTATAGTTTACCGCCCTGCACTTTTCCTTGATGTTTGTGTTGAACTGATTCCACGCAAAAACCTAAAACGTTTCAGCTGTTCCATATCGTGCATCTTAGACAGAGAGTTAGTCGAGTAATTGTGACTGCAATTAATCCCGCGAAGTCTAAAAATACGCCAGACCTTCTGAAGTTTCCTGTCCTATTTTCTACAGTCTGTTGTCCATTGTTTGGTTTCTGTTGCCTGTCATCTATGATGTGTTATTTCTGTTATCGTATGTTATTTATTGACTACTGTAATTGTTGATTCGAGGGTAATTTGTACAGTGTGTGCAGGAAAAAAACGGACGAAGCGGTGTCAGGTGTTGGGGCTGACCTTGATGGGCTCAGGGAGGACTGAAAGAAGTTTGCGCTAGCGCGACCAGGTGGTTTTTAGTGGCAATGTGGTCGCAATGAACTTCCATTTCTGTTATGTTCTGGGTCAGTTTTCCCGAGCAGAACCCGTCTCGGCTGATCGGCTACTTCCTTTCCATGATGATAAAAAAATCACAACAATACAAAATGTCTAACTGGGGGCAGACGTCAACCTCGAAAGCAAGACGGGCATTGCTGACTTTGACGACCACGTACAGCAACAACAGCGACGACAACGACAACACTGCGGTATCTCCGAGCGACGAACATCGTACGTGAAGGTCACAACTGCTGATAGGAAAAGTCGTCACCCCCCCCCCCCCC
>SMGT01006394.1:421292-435046 GCA_004794575.1 Lanistes nyassanus
AGGACAGGCAGTGTTTTGATACCATGCTGTGTCGTTTAATAGCCCTAACTACTTCTTGCGTAATACGAGGAGATGCAGTACTAAGAAAAAATCACTTACCTGCTAAGAAAACACAAATATCACGGTAGCAGAGCAGTCTAGATTTGCAGCCGCTTGACACAGACAAAGATCAACCCGACGCCATTACTGAGCGGCGTGGTAGTGTCGTCAAGTCGAAAAATAGCTCGGTTCGCGCGCAATACCACCATGGCGAACGTACCCCTATGACGGACTAGCCCCGGTCTCCCCTACGTGGTTATGTGGGGGGTGAGGATTACTCATGCAACGCACGTGGGTTAGCGATCTCGGTGGCACGGGCGGGTGGCTGTGGTGTTTGTGACTAATCACATCAGAGTAAAACTGCCGCGCACGACCCCTGACCCCCAGAATGGCGTGAGCAGCGGGGGTGGTGGAGCAGGGACAGTTGGATTATCAAACAGGGAAAAGCCGCGCCGCCCACACGTGCAGTGTGAGACCCCGGCCTAATGTGACCTTCACCTGGAGTGAGGGTATCAGGCAAATACACCTTGACACTTAACTACAATTGTTCTTGAAGTGTTCACAATTTTTAAGTCACACCTGACTTTTTCATTTTTTTCTTCCTCCTCGCTTTTATTTTGAGAAAAACTGTTCTTTAACATTTACTGAGTGCTGGCATAATTAACAAAGATAAGGTTAACGTCAGTTTTAGCGAGATACTGATGCCTACCTTCACTAGCAACAGCTAGTGTCACCACTTCCCAGCAGTTGACAAAATAAAGAAAGAAATATAAGCCAGAGGCAAACTGTCGCTGCCGGCAGGACGGCTGTAATACGCGGACTGCTATTCGTTGAAAGAGTGTGACGGGGGGGGGGGGTGACCACACGTAGTGAACAGCTTAGCCGGGGGACGGTGGCGAAGAAAGAAACCTTGAAACAGGAAGAGACGCTACAGAAGGAATGCACGATGCCAGCCACAAATCTCACCGGCAGTTTGGTTACCGTCTGTTTCAGAACCATGACAAATCGCGCACGGCATAGCGACGAAGACCGGATGCAGGGTGTCCCTAAGTGGGATGCCCTTCCCATCAAATGCGAACAGCAACCTGAAGTGATGTGCTCAGTGCTGCCATCTCAGAGCCAGCCGCAGGACCGGCCCAGGCGCCATCTTGAAAAGCTGCGGTCCAAAATCGTCACCAGGCGACGCGTCACTGGGCAGGGTGATGTCGAGCCGGACCCCGAGCCCGTGAGCTACCAGGTACGTTAGATCGCTGAGACGTACCTCTCGTGCACCTCACGGCCAGACCTCACGACCGATACATTCAGGGCAGGGTCCACACTCGGGTATGAGCCGGTGACAGGTAAGCATCAAATTACACGAAAGATGTCACGAAGCACTAGGTCAAAGCTGAACAAGAGTTTCCACACAACTGAGGTACGTGAGAATTTGAATTGAAAGACGAGGCGCATCACAGCTGTTGTATCAGTCTGAAGTAAATATGTCAAAGTGTTGAGCGGGGGTGGGGGGGGAGCGGGGTGTAAATAAAGTGACTCGTCGTTTTATGGTAAGAGACAAGCCCATCCCTCGCGCTGTGGTAAATGAATGACGGAGTTTTTGGATCAGACAAACGCTCGTCTTCGCCCACGGGAAGAGAAGTGAATTATTTATCCTTTGGTTGTTGGTGCCATCTAACTCTTTCTACATCTAATGTGTCGTCTCAAGTGTCCACCATCACGACAATGCGTAGGCGGAACGAATACAACACTGTATTACTTATGATATATCAACGCATTTGTAGAACTAAAGCCACCATGCATTGTCAATCTAAACAAATAATACAGCCATATGTGACAACTGTTTGCATATGAATGAGTGACATAGTCCGTATCACAGAAAGGGGATACCCCGGCTTTCTGTACACGCCAATCTAAGCTAGGTCTTCGCATCGACATACAAATCTCCTCCCATCACCAGCTATATACAAAAACAACAGTAAGGCGCACGTGCCTTGACACGAGACAGACACAATTCACTGCTAGGAGGCAAGGTACCAAACTGGCGACGTACATTCCATTTTAATGGATTTCGACCCAACCCCTGGAACGCAAAATCGAACTGACACAATCAGGTGACATTCCAATACATCAAACATCCAACCAGGACAAAGACCAGTTAACCGTGCCTCCCCCCACCCCATGTAATCATAAGAACATATCTAGCTACACCCAATCCTAGCAGCTGGTGGGGGAGGGGTCTCTGCCCTTTGGTCTCAGACCTGCCGTAATCCCATGGGCAGTTCTCTTTGAAGCAGTGTCAACGACAAAAGTTGTAAAGTTGTTAACGTCCCCACCTAGAGGCACTGTGATGCAACTCCCTGTCCAGTATCTACCGTTGTACCTCCCATGTTTAGCCTGGGTTTAACTCCTCGGGTCACTGACCTTCGGTTGAAATCTTCTGCCCCAGAGCAAATGAGTAGAATCCACACCTTCCCTCGCCCTGATGCTACATCAGCCGCATGCATTCACACCTGCAGTTTCCATTCACCAGTTTCTCATGTGGACACCTGCCAATGGCTTTCATCTGGAGTGACTAGATCAGGTTTACGTCGCTGTTATATAACCAACCCAAATACCGGCTTACAGACAGAAGTTCAACAAAGACTGCAAAATAGGATTATTAGCAAATAACAACAAAACCAGTGATTTAAATTATTAGCCGTGCCGGACACAAAACGTGACAGTAGGGTGGTAAGCATGCTGGTGTGTGACCTGTGAGTGTGTGACCTGTCGGTGTGTGACCTGTGGGTGCGTGACCTGTCGGTGTGTGACCTGTGGGTGCGTGACCTGTCGGTGTGTGACCTGTGGGTGCGTGACCTGTCGGTGTGTGGCCTGTGGGTGTCTGACCTGCCGGTGTGTGACGTCTGTGACAGATGACGCAGGAGGAACTGGAGAAGAGAGAAAGGCGGAAGGAGCAGAACCGACGCGCCGCCAGGAAATGCCGCGAGAAGAAAAGGGCCGTCCAGGGCTCGTTTGCGCAGGTCAGCGCCTCGTTCTAGTCTGGGCCAGGATGCTGGAGTCCGCTTGAAGCTTAACCAATAAAATCTCCATGCGTACAGCTCTGTAGCTCGACCCTGTACCCTGTCTCCGTCTGTTTGGGATGTGTTGCTTCATAACGTTGACCCTAGAAACATATCATCACATCACAAAACAGTAAACTTTTCTGCCTTATCAGCCAATAGACTGGTTTATTATCAGATATGAAATGGCTTGAAGTAGTTTACTATGTTCATCATTGTTGAAATGTTGTGCCAACTATTTTTTGGACGATGCAAGAGAAAAATATATTGCAGAACGACTACGCCACCTGAATATCTGAAATAAGTGTTGTATGTGGAAGGATTTCTGCTGATTTATTTCACTGTCAGGCACCGCACACACGATTCACGCTCACGTAGTAGCAACTTTTGGAAGCTTTCCTACAGCCACTGGAAAGTCTTCCATTGTGTGAACCAGATCTATGCCAACCTGAGGCACCCCAGACGACAAATCTTGTGTAGTCGGACAGGAAGCAGGCATATGTTTTATTGGACAGGAAGCAGGCATATGTGTTAGTGGACAGGAAGCAGGCATAGTGTTTTATTGGACAGGAAGCAGGCATATGTGTTATTGGACAGGAAGCAGGCATAGTGTTTTATTGGACAGGAAGAACGCATTTAGTTTTGTCGGACAGAAGTAAGCATCTTGTTACATATCTTGTTATCTGGAAGTTTGCATCTTGTTCTGTCGGAAAGGACATCTTTTGTGAGATCAGAAACTAGACATCTACACACGGCTTGCCCCGCCCTGCGTCCGGTTTTATCTGGCGCTACACTATTTTTCAGTGATGATATCATGCCCTCAGAACTACCAGGTTTAGGAGAAGGGCTGAGTTCTAGATGCGCTCCCCCATCTCTCAGTCACATGACCGGAAGTAAATGTGCGAATGCCTATCCTACTCAATCCAGGCTCCTTGTTACGTCCTAACTGACTGACTCATGACAAACATTCATTGTAAGGAAAACGTAACATTTTTTATTCCCAATGTAACATCTCTGGTCACGTGATTTCAGGAGTTTTCCCGCATGCAGAGCGAGAACGAGCAGCTAGAAGGGGAGATAACTCGCCTGCGCCACGAGAAGGACACGCTGACCAAAGTACTGCAGGCTCACGTGCAGGGTGGAGGGTGCCGTCACTTCACAAATGCCACGCCTCATCTGGTCTCTGGGTCAGGGACAACCTGTGAAGTCCCTTTCTCTCTTGCTGACGCCGGCAGAAACAAGATAGAAGACTACCTCCTTGGGCTGTCCCCCTTAGAACCTTCGGAAACTTTCATAGACTTGGAGCAGATCATAGGACAGGATTCTGACCTCACGTACTCGGAGCAAAGGCCAGCGACCGGTCACCATGGCAACACTTCACTCGCAGAGGACACTTTCTTGCCGTGTCCAGACCAGAAGCTGGTGAACTACTTCCCCCCGCTCTCTAGTCGCGACCGCTACAGTGTGTCGTCGGTGACCTCAAGCGTGTCTGACCTTTCGACAGGCTTCGCTGTGTGCGACCAGACGATCCAGTTCGGCCCCTTCGACAGCTGCAGTCAGCCGGAGGGTGGTTTCCCCTCCTCGCCTCCGTGGGCCAGTGGCACCTGTTTTCATGACGAACCAACTGACCGAGACGGACGCTCGCTGGCTGGCGACCC
Source organism: Lanistes nyassanus (assembly GCA_004794575.1). Taxonomy (NCBI): domain Eukaryota; kingdom Metazoa; phylum Mollusca; class Gastropoda; order Architaenioglossa; family Ampullariidae; genus Lanistes; species Lanistes nyassanus. The sequence continues at coordinate 426,046 of SMGT01006394.1, forward strand.
GCGCCGCGCGGGGCGCGACGGCGCTAGCCATGACGTCAACAGGGGTGGACAACGCCAGGTCAGAGGTCATCTCGCATTCTATGCTGCTGTCGTGGACAGCACGGATGGCGAAGATGACGACGTTTTCGACGTGAACAGCACGATCACTAGCGACCAGGTGTACCAGCAGTACAGCTCGGGTCTGGGAGACTAGACTTGGTGCGCTGTGGATGACTGGTCTGGGCTGCACTCTCAGTACTGTACTGCGGACACTGCTGGCATGTTAGTTTGAATGATGGTGTTAAACACAACTCCTGTCTCTCTACTCATGTCTCCCTTTTCCTGTCTCTCTATCCATGTCTCCCTGTTCTTGTCTGTCTACTCATGTCTCTCTATTCTTGTCTCTCTACTCCGGTCTCTCTTTTCCTGTCTATCTATTCACGTCTCTCTTTTCCTGTCTCTCTACTCATGTCTCCCTGTTCTTGTCTGTCTACTCCTGTCTCTCTATTGTTGTCTCTCTATTGTTGTCTCTCTAATCCTCTCTGTATTCCTGTCTCTCTACTCCTGTCTCTATTTTTTTCACCGTTGTTCTGTTCTGTCTTCGCCTTTATTCTTGTATCGCTGTGCTCCCTGCGAAGAAGAGGCGATTCTCTCCAACGATCGCTTCTTGTCTTGTTTCGTAGTTTTGCTCAGCGGCCCAAGTTTGGGGAAACTCCTTGAAGTTTGTTGTCCTTGAAGCCTGTACGAACGCCGTCGTTGTCTTTGTTATTACACAGGTTTGATGACTGATGTTTGAGTGCCTGTAATACTCTCGACAGTTGTAAACGATATTCATTCCTTCATATTCACAGTGTGAGACCTGAGTTTTCCTACAGAATGTCATTCTTATCTTAGAACTGCTCTTAGTTCACCTTCAGTTAGCTAGCTTCACGGCTTCGCCTTAGGTTACAAAACGCCTGACTTTCTGCTACGTGCACAAGCGTCTGTGTGGGCTTGCCACTTTAAAAATCAGTTGCGAGCCCTGTTCACCTCGTGTATTTTACAAGGACTTTAATCTGTCTACATACCGGTGTCTACACAGCGCGACACGAAGGACCAAAGGTCTAGTGTCTAGAGCTGTCTTTGTTGTACACACAGACTATAGACACCAAAGGTGCCTGACAGCAACTGTCTATACTCAGTGCCAGTACTCAAGACACCAACTGGCTGTGTGTCAAGAGGACAGTAGCAGAAAGTGAAATGACTTTAGTCAAGAGAGTTCGAGCAGATGTGAAGAAGACGTGAAAATTGACTTTTGTGGACTCAACCCAAATCTTACGGAATGGTTCTTTTATTGAATAAAGGCTGATCTCACTGTAAATTGATGTCAGCTTACTCTGATCTCAGCTTATGTTCCATATGATCTCCAGTAGAGTGATCTCCGAGTACTCTGATCTCACTGTACTCTGGTCTCACTTTATATTCCATATGATCTCCCAGTCACGTGATCTCAGTGTACTCAGATCTTGCTGTACTCTGATCTCACTGTACTCTGGTCTCACTTTATATTCCATATGATCTCCCAGTCACGTGATCTCAGTGTACTCAGATCTTGCTGTACTCTGATCTCACTTCACACATGTTAGGGCGAGATCTCAGCCCATGCTAGTGACAACCTGTCAAAGCCAACCACTCTGTGTACCTCTGAATGCTTATTTTTGTTGGCACATGCAGAAATGAGAGCATCTTTCCTGTACACGGCGTGCGTGCGTGCGTGGGTGTGTGTGTGTGTGCGCGTGTTTGTGTGCGTGTGTGTACGCTCACGCGTTGACATGCATGTATGGCTACACATGTATGTGGGTGAGTGTGCCTATTCTTAGCCCATGCAACAGATGACGTTGTTATTGTTTTAGTATCAACAGAAAGCGGAGGGAGCTTAGTCTAACCAGTAACGTTCACCATGTCATGGAGACCGATGTTGGCTGTTCTCAGGAACGTGTACACTGTGTACACTGTGTACACTTCCCGCACTGCTGTTCAGGGATTGACAGGCATAGACTGAGTGGGTACTGGAGCCGTGCACTGTCATGTTATTCTTTTAAATGGAGAGAAACAGCTCATCTAAATCAGACGAAGAACTTAATGCACGCGCCTGGTTTAGTTCTTTACAACTATCTTCACACGAGCGGATCCCGCCGTGTAAACTCGCGAGTTACAGCACCACAATGAACGTGTGCCGTGGACCGTGACAGTGTGAAATTGGACACGTCGCCGTGTGTACCTGTGTGGCTGGTCTGAGGTTATTGAAACAGACGGTCGGCGGCCATTGATTGCCGCGCTCTTTCCCCCCAACAATAAAGGGTTGGCTTGTCAGCTTGTCCGGCCCATGAACATCTTTTTCAATCCTGTGAGGGACATGAGGCTCGGGAACTAAAAGGGATGCACATACGCAGGTACACGCACGCGCGCGCGTGCACACACTCCTTGAGCACAGACATTCACACGTGCAAGCGCACAAGTCGATGCCTGCTAATCATTTTCTGTTTGAAAAATGTGGGAAGTCTCTTGGTGTCTGAACCAAGTGAACACTGAACACTCTCTGAATACTTCGTACAAATCATTTAGAATCAGTCTAACGGTCAGCGCAGACGTCAATACTTGTGAGGATGCCAGTGTAGGGTTGGTAACAGAAAACGTCTTCATTTAGTCACAAAGTCTCTGGTTATCATCGTCGTCGTCGTCGTCGGGACGTGAAGACTTGACGATAGCCGGAGACATTAAAACTGACAGTGAACTGAGATGTCGGGGAGAGGGGAATTCGGAAGCTGTGATTGTTCCCGCTGATTGACACCACCTCATGGTCTGTCGGCGTAATAAAGTGTTCGAGTTTTGTTTTGTAGACAATATGAAAACGTTTTTGTAAATAAAATTTAGAAAATATAGCTTTTTGGTCATAGACTAGTAATAAAACGCGTGCGTGCGTGCCTGCGTGCGTGCCTGCGTGCCTGCGTGCGTGCCTGCGTGCGTGGTAGGTTTGTATGTGTGAGTGAGAGTGACAGACAGACAGACAGGCATACAGACAGACTCACTCTGGATGTTGCAGTCTGTCAGTCTGCCCCCCCCCCCGGCTCTCTGTTTCTCGGTCTCGCTCCTCCCGCTCTGCACCGCTCCCTCCACCCCACCCCCTTCCCCACCCTGCTGTCTCCACTCATCTTTCCTCACTCCCTTCTTTCCCCATTCAGTGACAAAACGTCCCCCTTTTCCGCTCCGTAACGACAGGGAGGTCGCCTTTCCTGGAAACAGTCACCTGGCGCGCGTTGTGTAACCGGTGGTCATGTCGGAATGGAGAAGGGCCAGCGGGTCAGCTGACGGCTTTCTTGAAATTAACCCGCATAGGTATACATACACAGTCATCATAGCAGTCACTTCCCGATACAGGCTTTCTTGAAATGAACCGCCATTCACCTGTCCTCTGCTATCTTTTCCTAGTTACGTGGCTCTCTACGCGACACAACCTGACCCCGCTTACTTTCTCTGCTCTCTCACACCTCACTACCGGCACATGGAGGGGGCGGTGGATTTGTATCTCTTCCTAGTTGCAGACCTCTACCTGGACCCTGAACCTGACACCCTCTTGTCGACTGTGACAAGTAATCGCGCACACTTCCAGCGCATGTAGTGTCAATACAAAAGGAAAGTCCTTGGGAGGTTAGTTCTGCGGTAGCTTACGCTGCAATGGCAATGAGCAGTCCTCATCAGCCAATAAAAATTCGCTAAAATCAATTATTAGAAACGGAGGAAATGCATTGGCAGTCTATTCATCGCGAGGGAAGGTGGGAATGTTCGAGTCATTCTCGGGAATTTACCCCAAGCAAAAAGGATCTCATACCCGAGCACCCGATCTCTCGTCATTATCACAGAAAAAAATTCCCCCCCCCCCACAACTCACAGGCACAGGTGCGTTCGCTTCAGGTACCTGTACACTAACACTTCTTCATACACCTGCGCGCTAACACTTCGTTATCCGAGCTCGTATCTGTCGCTCTCCGCACAGTCGTTTCTAAACAACTGTAATACCTTTACTGCCATGAATACGCCCCCACCTCCCCGCCCCCAGCCCAGAATAATGGCAGGGAGAATTTAGGAAGCTGACACAAGATTGACAAATGGGTGGACTGAACGGCGTTGGCAGGAGTCGATAAAGTTTGATGATCTGTGGTTGTTACAAGGGGTCGGTGTAGCAGTATGACGTATCAAGACTGTACAACACATGCAACTGCGCAGTAAGTCTCGCTCCCACGATGGCCGTGAAACTTTTCACGTGCACTACGGCAGCCAATCCCTTGAAACCTGTGGGTCACGTGGATTAGGAGCGTCACGTCCCCAATTCAGCACACAGTCATGTCGATAAACTTTTTTTCAGAAAGAAACCAGAGTTAACTTCTCGTCTATTAATTTGTGTCGCTAATGGATTTGTGTTATAAATACGCCTCTGTTGTGGTTTAAAAATTCTCTGTACTTCTACTAAAACTGTCTTATTCGTGGAGTAACATTGTCTCCCTTCTTGTCATTCTGAAATCAGTCCATCGTTTTTTCGGTGCAACGGACATGAAAGGCCAATATTACATTTTACTGCCGAAGGACGGACGGACGGACAAAAAAATAGACGTATACCAAGGCTACGTCTTTCTATGTAAACAAAGCAAAAAATAGTGCAAACCGCTGGAAGTTAAGGCCCCACAACTGATGTCACACGGACGCACAGAACGTTCCATCTTACTGCAGCCTAAAACTTCAGCTCCTCGTGAGCTGCTCTGTGGGAGGTACTCGTTATTGCCGTAATTATGGACAGAAAAACAATGTTCTACAGTTTGAAGAGTACCGAATTTTTTAAGGAGAGAAAGGTTATTGTGCTTTCTAGTGCCAGATGTGACGAGTGCAAAGGTGTAATATACTGTATTGTACTGGCAAGTTTGAAACGTCTGGAGTAAGTAAGGGGTATGACCCAGTCTATATTTTGAAGTGTGGCGCAAGTTTTAAGAAGAGACAGATTGCTCCAAAGGTCCTGTCTGAGGATGCATGTTTTCCTAGTTTAACAGAAAGTCTGATGTCACAGTGCCCGCCAAACTCTGTCTCATCACTGACTCACCACAAAATGCTTCCCTTGTTTTCTGATGGACTGACTGACGTCACAAGCCCTGACATCATTTCATATTTTAAATAAAACAGTTCCTGGTGTTGTGGCCATCTCAGTAAAAACACAGCACCAAAGATAGCTGCCGTTGACTAAGTGTTCGCACCTGGTGACTAAACCAGGTGATGTTGAGGCGTATGAGAGGATGGCTGTGAATGGGTGTGGTTGGCTAGCGAGCTGGCAACAGATGGCGCCTCAGACTAATGCATCGTGCACTTGCTGCGATCAGAAAAAAGAAACTTTCATTAAGTTTTCTCTAGTTTGGGACTCCATTCAGACTTCGTCTTTTCTTTCTCTTTCTATTTGCTTCTGTCTCCCTGTTTCAGTCTCTCGATCCTTCTGTTGTTGCTCGTCTCCCACTGCGCCTTTTTGTTGAATTAAGTACCTTTCATTGCTACGTATGTTTTTAACATTTCTATTTTTACAAGGGTGGTCCCTCCCATCCCCGGTCTGAAACCTCGGTGGTCTAGTGGTTAAGGCCTGCGCTTCTGAGACGGGAGATCGGTGGTTCGCACCCCTGCCGAGTCATACCTGATATTTTAAAACTGACAATCTAGTAGCTGCCCTGGCACTGTAGGGAACAGTACTAGGACTGGTTGGCCCGGTGTCAGTATAATGGGACTGGGTGGGACTGAGATCTGTGTTGTGACACCAGTCCCACTGTGGCAGCACGCTAAATTGTCTAAGCAACACGCCCTGATATGCACATAGTTTGAGACTGGATGTTAGGAACCAACCAACCAACCCACCCACCCACCCACCCAACCACGCAAGGTCTTTCTATTTTTCCGTCCGTCCGTCCGTCCGTCCGTATGTTGTAGGCATGCACGAGGGCTTTTATTTCTTATCTGTCTGCACTTGTGAAGTTAATGGTATAAATCGTCTTTTTAACAAAATTATTTTATTTTTATTATTGGAGACAAGATAGTGTGTATACACTTGTCGGAGACAAGATAGTCTGTATACACTTGTAGGAGACAAGATAGTGTGTATACACTGGTCGGAGACAAGATAGTGTGTATACACTTGTAGAAGACAAGATAGTGTGTATACACTGGTCGGAGACAAGATAGTGTGTATACACTTGTAGAAGACAAGATAGTGTGTATACACTGGTCGGAGACAAGATAGTGTGTATATATATACTTGTCGGAGACAAGATAGTGTGTATATACTTGTCGGAGACAAGATAGTGTGTATATACTTGTCGGAGACAAGATAGTGTGTATATACTTGTCGGAGACAAGATAGTGCCTATATACTTGTTGGGTACGAGATAGTGTCTATATACTTGTTGGGTACAAGATAGTGTCTATATGCTTGTTGGGTACAAGATAGTGTCTATATGCTTGTTGGGTACAAGATAGTGTCTATATACTTGTTGGGTACAAGATAGTGTCTATATACTTGTTGGGTACAAGATAGTGTCTATATGCTTGTTGCTCTAAACAACATTATTTCGGGGTTGTTATCATTCCGTTTCCATCAAATATTCGCCCCTCTCGTTGTAGTTTGATTGAACATTTTATTCGAAGTCGGCAGCAGGGTTATGTTTTAAAAATCATTCAATGCAGTCTTGCACTTTTGGCCAGTGTTCAAGTTGACGGAAGGGAGGTTCTCCCACCTGTTCGAGCCTCTGTGCCGGGCCCCTCCCGTCTGCACGCCGGCCACAAGCTTGCTTGTCGCCGACAACGGCAGCTACGACACCAGCAACCAACAAACAGGGGGGGTGCCCCTCCCAGCCAGAAGGCGAGTTTGCGGAGGTGCCGACACTTCCGTCATCTGTGACATTGGGTGGTAGGTAACTCGGCGATGTACAGCCTAGCCTTGTGGAAACACCTGTCACCCGTACAGGTGTCAGGAGTAGCCCAGTTGATAAGACATCTCTGTGGCAAGCGACCTGGCGATACAGGTACCAGCAGAAACACAGAGGGCGGATAGATCATGGAAAAACCAGGAGGAAATTCGCCGTCTGCACACACCGAGCGGTTCGTCCGGCAAGTGGGTTTTTATGGCCGTAAGTTGTGACAGATAAGCTGAAGTGGAGGAATTTTGACGCTCTGATGTGGCACATTTGGGTTACATGCAGGTTCCCCATGTGTGTGTATATACATATATTTGACCCAGTACGGTCATTCACGGCGGTTGGTGGCCGGGAGCTGCAGCTATCCGTTTGGTGGATGTTTCAGCACACAGCTTGGAAATATAGGTTATACCGACCCACACCAAATTCCGCATGCGGGTTCCTTTTCACGTGCAGATGGTCATAGGCCGTAATTCGACCCTTTGCCTAGATGTATATATAAACGAAATAATAAATATGACGAAGCCCCTAACGCTTTTACACGGCCATCAGCGTGCAAGGGAGATCACCAAACTTTCGTACCAAGAGTACTTTCCCTCGCCTCGCTTGACAAGCCGAAACCTAAAAGTCACTGTTGTGTGTAAGTATTCAAATGGCGAGCTATATACCTGGACTATGTTTCCTGGGGAGGGGGCCGAGGGTGTTTCCTTCGGAGGAGGGGTTGGGTGGGGATTAGGGAAGGGTAAAAGTTAAAGGGTGGGGTTATGGAAGGGATAAGGGATAGGGGTGTGGGTGATGAGGTGGGCGATACAGCTATACACCATCTCCACCGAGGGTTAGCTGTGTGAAGAATAGCGCCGTTATAAAGAAAGGGAAAGTTCCTTTCTTTCGGCTCTCTCTTTGCTACGTGTCTGGGTACGGTAAGCTCCCTTGGTCACATGCGTCTGCATACGGCTATGTTGAACGCTGCCAGTACCTCTTGTTGCAGTTATCTTTCTTTCTTTCTGTGACTTGTACAGAACAGATATCTTTGTCAAGGTGATGCGTGGATCGTCATTTGCTGTCTGAACTGGACTGGCACCTCTTGTAGATGCCAGAAACTAATGTGTATAAAACACCAGGCTCTGTAGGTCGAAGTAAACTATCAGTAGCCCACACCAGCAAATCTAGTGACGCCTTCTTTAAAGCGGCACCAGAAGAGGACTCTGGCAGTTGTGCAGGGTTAGATCGGGATATGTGGGTGGTCCACCCGGCAACTTTTCCTTTATTTGGACGGACTCTGGCCGGGCCGGTATATCAGATGTAAGTCGTTCCACCTGAAAGGCGCTGACACACAGACAATGTTGTCAGCAGTCGAGTTTCTTCCGTGACGTCATCGCGAGGGGGGCCCCCAGTAGGTGGGAAACAACCCGCGCACAGTCACGGCTCGCTGCCTGCGTCCGTGCAGGGGATGCTGTCATGCACAGGTGTTGAGCAATCTGATAGCGACAGCTTTAAGCTGGTTTCACGGGCCTCAATGAAGTCCAGTGAAAACAGGGGCAGAGAACCACCCAACTGTTTGCAACAAACAGTTCATCCTGTTTCGATGGCGAGATTCCCCCACGGGTTCTTAACAACATTGTAGCAACAGGCTGTCAGAACACGAAGGATGTGATCCAGGTCTGAACGAAATGAAACTCCCATTTCTGTTGTACGCGTAGAAGTATGACCTAGATGTGCACCTGCGTTTCTGTTGGAGATCATAAAACTGTATACGTCGGGCGCCGTCAGCCCTACCTGACAGCTTTGCTAATTGCCAGCGCCTGGTGTTTTTCTCGTTAAATCTTCCTGTGAGCCAGAGACGCGGGATGGCCGTCTTTGCTGGCCTCGGGAATGTCATTGAGTACAGTGCGTTAACAGTGCCAATCAAAACAGCGAGCGACAATATAATGATTTGCCTGTGGATTTATTCAAACAGAAAGACACTGGGGTTGTGTGTGTGTGCCCCTGCAGGCAGCACGCCATGAACTGCTGGTCTGTTTCATCCCCCCCCCCCCCCCCCCCCC
>SMGT01006394.1:455711-476902 GCA_004794575.1 Lanistes nyassanus
GGCTCCGCTTGTTACACATCGTAAATAGAGCTCGTCATTTGATTGGTTCCAGTTGTTCTGCGCGTTTACATGGTGCTCTCCAGCCGCCAACGTAACAGAGAGGGGACTGGGGTGCGGAGGTGCAGTTGAGGTATGGTGACAGTAGCTAGGAAAAGCGAGAGAACAATTCGCTTTTCTTACTGCATAGTGTGTTGTCTTCAAACTAATGGCACTAATGTGAAAAATAATAATTCAACTGTAGGTGCACACATCTATCCTCCCAGCCCAGCATTAACCACTACATGCATACCTCAAATAAAACTGTTCGTTACCTCCCTGCATAATTTGTGTAATTTCTGTTCTGAAATGTACAGAGGGAAAAGCGAAAGAACTGAGATTATCAAGCAATAAATTGTTCCCAGTGCATCAGCACACGACCGCTGGAAGATAGCACACGATCATTCCCTACATTTCTGCCTTGTGTGAAGGTCCGTAGGACTGCCAAAGAGGCTGTGAATGTCTGTAGGACTGAAAACGTTCGGGTTTCTGTGTCCTTCCTCCACCCCCCACCCCCCGGACATCGGGATCCCATACCACTATCCCACACTAAGGGTTAGGATCCCCCACTCCCACGCACACACTCCCCAGTGGGCAGGAGGGAGTTAACGGCAACAAAAGTCCGGTGATGTAGCCGCGAGATAACGGCAATCCTCTCACACGGCGATGGCCCGCCGACAAGCCGCTCTACTGTCGGCGGCCAACAAAAGACGGGCTGTTTCTTCATGCCCGGAACAGACCTCTAACTCCCGAAGGCAGGTAAATGCCGTCCTAGAGGGAGGGCTTGCTGCGGGAATAGTCGTCGTCTCAAGGTGTCGAACGAACCCCCCTCTCTGCGCCCTCTGTGACAACCGTCGCCGGCCGATTAGCCGCGTGAGTAACTTGCTCAGTGAGCGGCTGGAACTTTGATCTCTACCCTTTGCCCTAAGGATCCGGAGCGCACAGGTGCCCGGGAAGACTGTTGCTAAGTGACGGATGGTGATCCAGTCCCAGACTGTTCAAAAGTGACGCCCCCTCCCCTCGATTACCAAGCAAGCGCCGTTTAGTTAACAACCCTCGAGAATTTACTTTTGACAGAAGCCGCATTGTCCAGCCCTACCGAACCACGGCCTGGCCGGGGTCAAGTAACTGAATCCCTCTCCCCTCAACAGTCACTTCCCTGTGTTAATTACTTTACCGTCCACATTAAAAAGCTAAATCAACTTCTATACAGTCATTAGCTCGATGTCAGCAAGCTATCCTTTTGAAAAAAAATCCCTATTCTGAGAAAATCGCTTCTTCGATTCTGTCGAGTTTTATTATAGTTGACGGACAATATGCACTCGACATGGAGTATTATAATTGTTAACGATTAAATTAAACAATTAAACGTTTTCAAGGCACAAAGCGTTAACCCATCTGTCTCAGTCCAGCGACTACCACGCGCCGGAAGTCGGTGGTCAACTATTAATTGACGTCACTAAATATTTGGATTTCTCTGTCCACACATAGCGTCTTTGTGTGTGGGAGGAGGGGGGCAGATGAGACCCGCAGGTGTTATGCTTCCAGCGTTACACTGGTGGGGCCTAGCCACAATGTAGCGGGTAATGCGGATAGGATAGAATGAAAGAAGTAATGAGTTATCTCCGTAAGATTTACTCTCCGCTTAACCATGGAAAAATAAAATTTAAATATGGCGGTTCCTACAGTAACCCCATTGAATAAACTACCTTTGTGTCTGATGTTATAAATCTAACAATGACATCCGGGGAAGGAAAGATCCATGGGACAGGAAATAAGAAAAAATGGACGCTATCTCAAACTTTCTGTGTGTGTGCAAACAGTAAAGGAAAAGATAAGCCCTTTGTTATTTTAATCGATGCCGTTGATTATTACTGTCATTCTAATAATATGTCAATCATGCTTTGTTTACATCTTCCTGTACCCAGTTAAAGGATAAATGTATGCCCCATTCAGTGCCTTCAGGGTGCCGCTATGTGTGGATTGTCTGTCACGTTACGCACCCACAGGTGGGCCTGTACATAATTCAGGTGCTCAGTAGTTTTATCACCCCATTCGTCTATCGCCACCCTGGTTTGTCAGGATTTGCAACCAGCCCCACTCTCATCCCTTTCCAAACCGCCTTTTTTCGTCTGTCCTTCCGTTCAGCTGTTGGAACATCAAATGAGCAACACTGGCCTGTCGCGGCTGTTTTGGCATTTAGAAACACGCTCTCAAGCATGGCGGTCCCACAGGATTGAAGCATTTACTGCCAAATTTATTTAATTACACCCCCCACCCACCAATCCCTCCTCACCCTGTTTTTGCGGGAGATTTCAATAGTAAGCCAGGAGTCGGGACGTCACGATCTCCACCTGTGGTGTGACTTTGTATTTCCTTTACTGGGGGCGGGGGGAGAGGGGCGATGTTAAACCCTCCAGTAATGAGGCAGACAGACAGAAGAAAAATGGAAACTCGAAACTAGTTATTGATGTAATGGAAATTCCGACCGCCTCAATGTGGACCAGCTATCAAAAGATATTTCGCAGCGGATGAATGGCTAAGAATACAGCAGTGCTGAGAACATGCGTAAAAACTGCTATGTAGCTGTCATCAGTGTATCACGGCAGTTTCAGAAGTGCAGCTTATGTAGAAACCAATAAAATTACGAAAACAGTAAGACCTCTAGATTAGAGTTTGCGTTGGCTTGCATGATTGTTCGACTTTGCATTTCCGTTCATAAGGGCTCTCTTAAGGCCCGTTTGCCCTAGGTACTTCGCGTGCACTTTAGCTATGCACAAGAGATACGAACAACCATGCAACCCAACTCTGGATTTGTGCTCAGTAGTCATTAACAAATTCGCAAATCGTCAACTGGCATTAGAGTGAAGCAGCAGCATTCAGTTTACGACGATTTCTGTTTCGTTATCCTTTACTTGTTGGTATTTCGTTATGGAACAGTTTTCTCTAACTACTAACACCTTCCCCCATGCTGTAGTGGGAAAGGCGGGAGTTGGGATGTGTGTGTCTGTGTGTGTGTGAGAGAGAGGGATTTCAAAATCTCGATCACATTGCGGACTACTTCCACGCGTGTTTCCGGACTTCCATGACCAAGGAGTGCACAGCCAGACACACAACACTGACTTTCTTTTGTTCTGTTCACGCCTCTTCCGCGTCAGAATTGTTGCAAACTTCATAGAACGGAGAGCGAAATCTGTCACATCTAATTTTACAGCCAACTTATTTAGAGTAGAAGACAGCAAAAACTTGGGGCGGGTCTATATTAACAACTAGTAAGCATATCCGGTCGCTCAAATGGTAGATACAAAATTGTTGTTCGATGTTCTCGTTCTCCATCCAGTACAGGCCTACGGTCTCCCACCTCCTTTTCATGCTTTCATTGTTCGTGGTGTAATTTTATCATCGGAAAGTTTTTATGATCGTTTTGCGCTGGTTTTGTTTCCTAAATATGAACCGTAATCTGATCTCTGCGTAGATCACGTCAGCCATGGCAATTTTGTGTTTCTGTACCCCATAGAATTTTGTCAGCTAACAGGTGATGACAATAAAACACGACTGCATTATCCTTTGTCTCTGCAGCGCTGTGTTCGTCCTCGCAGAAGAATAATAATGTTAATCTGTCTTGAGCAGTTGTAAAGTTTCTTACTTATCAAAAAATTGTTCAACTTACGCAGCAGGTACGAAGACTGTGTGCCTGACGAGATGTCAACCACAACAAATAATATGAGGAACTTCGCCCCCAATACTCCCCATGTGTGCGTGCGTGCCTGCGTACGTGTGCATGCGTGGGTACATGTGCGTGCGTGCGTGCGTGCGTACGTGCGTGCGTGCGTGCGTGCGTGCGTGCGTGCGTGCGTGCGTGCGCGAGTGTGTGTGTTTAGTATTGTCCGGTTCACGACCCGCGATCTGGAGAGATTATGACGAGATGAGTTAGTAGAGTACTGGTCGTTCAACTGTAACGTCTGGCTTTCGAAAGTCTTTTCCCACCTTCAGTTCACTGACCCGTCGGGTGACGGGCATCGAATTTGCATGCTGACCTTTTTTTTATATATAGCGGGCCTGATTTTGACAGGAGACAGCTGCCCAGGCGTAACTCTGAGTTACCTTGAGGCACAGCCCCATGACTCATGCCTGTCGCACGGAGTCTGCTGCCAGCCGATATCTACTTTTGTGCCTCGGGGCTGATAGTCTTTACAAAGTCTTGACGAGTCTGTGTGGCTGTCAGCCGGTGTTGAGAATGTAGTCGTTGCCCCATACCTTGGTGAAATAATGGAAAAAAAAACGTGCAAAAGTGCAAAAAGTTGAACATTCCTGGTGTTGGTATCGCATTGTTCTTGGTTACACCGTTTTGCTGCTTGCTGCTCTACAACTGACCAGGATAATCCAAATTGTAACTAAAACCAGTGTTGGGGATGGACCAAACGCACAGTCCATTCTTAAAGACGCAAATGGTGGCGGGGGTTGGGGGCCTAGTACGTCAGGGTGCTTTGGCTCTGATCATAGATAATGCAACACCGTGTATAGTTCTCTCATCAAGATACTCAAATTGTCCTGTAATCCCCTACAGTAACTGAAATGGGTTAAAAGTAAAATGATTGTCGATTTAATTCTCCTGCTATGCAGCCTACGCGCCACTTCTACTGCAGATAAGTCTTTTTCCTTTTCGTTTTTTCGTCGTTTTTGTGTCGTCCTGATGAAGGGGTAGTGCCCCGAAACATGTAGATTGTCTTCGTCTTTGTCCCTTTCTAGCTTGGTACAGTTCCCTTGTTTTACATTTAATTTGGGATTGTCGATTTAATAGACTGGCTGTTTACTTAACTCCGAGCTGTTCTTTAATTTCTTCCTTTTACCCAGAAAATGATTGTACTGGTATATAGGCTACGTCATGATAAATATTGTCGCGAGATAGAAAAAAAAGAACTTAAGGGAGAAATAGAAAGGGGAAAACGCTAGAGGATGAAAGGAGAACGAGGCGAATAACGCAGAAATATGCGTGATGAGAGGAAAATAACTCTCCGGGAAAACGGGATGAAAGAAGGCAGACGGGAAATTATGCATTCATTCGATTAATCTCATCTGGGGAGCGAGATCCGTTTTACTGAAGTTTTTTTTTCCACTTGCGCCTCTGGTCACACCAACGCACAAACGCTCGTGCGCACCTACCTAGACGCATGCACGCGCACTTCGGGCGTACTCATGGTTAGTTGCTTTTGAGGGACGGTGCTTCCACCTGGCGGCGATTTCGCACTATGTGTCCCATTACTAAGCTATGCAATGAAAGAACCACCAGACAGTGCAGTGCCAGTGCAGACAGCCAATTTATGTGCCGGGAGATGGCTGAATGGAGTCTGCACAACGTATAACTTCAGGAAATAATCCTTGGCCACACCAGGATTCGAACCAGCAACCTTCCGCCTGTCAGTCCGCATCTCCACTGACTGAGTTATCCAGCCCCCAAACTACCTGGGCATATGGCGTCGCGATTTTAAATGTGCCCCCCTCCGCCCCCTACGTACACCCTTTAAAATCTTACCAAAAAAGAGGGCGAGCAGCCATACCTCAGGGATAACATCATTCAGTAAAGACACAACACCACTCCCCAACATGTGGCATAACATAAGCAAACATCATTTTAACGAAATTCAGCTTAAAGATTTCTGGCCATCTTACTGAGGCCTGGTGTTTCAGGGCACAGCTTAGTAATGATAGCATCTCCCCCCCCCACCCACCCACCCAACGGTGTGAAATCACTGCTAGGTGGAAGCACTGTGCCTCTAAAATTACTTACCTAGCCAGGTAAGTGATGAGAACGCTAACTTCTGCCGCAGGAAATCGAACAACTTCGTGTGGTTCGCTATTTGTCATCCACTTGCTGTTAAACGAAAGCAATAACTAAGCCATGTATGATGAGCAAGAATTCGGTGTTTCTGCGAGTACTGGCACCGCAGGAATTATATCTGGTTATTTCACGCACCTAGTCAGGCACAGAAAAATAGATACTTGTCTGGATGCCGAGAGATTGCAAAACAGAACCCTTCAGCAACACTTTTCCTCAAAATACTGCATCAGTTGTTGTGTACAGCAGGAAAACATCATTGTCCGGTGTTGATCAAGTCCGCTGTGAAACGGCTTGGAATGTGGGATCTCTATATGGAATGTGGGATCTCTCTATGGAATGTGGGATCTCTATGTCTTACCCCTGGCTTGCTGACAAAGAGAGGACACCAGACATGCCGTCATGTCGGCCGGTTCTTGCTGTCAGAAGCGGAGCGAGAGGTGGCAAGGTCAGTGAACTCTCTCCAGCAGCAACCCGCCAACAATGCTTGGTCGACGCCCTGACCTGGCGGTGAACTCATTGATCACTTACCTGTCTGCTTGTGGTCAGGTGAGTTGCCTGTCTGCATGTGACCAATAAATCAATCAGTCAATCAAATCCCATTTATTTCAACTGGTTGGCAATTCGCTTCCACTGATTAAAAACATGCTCGTCTCCCTCCACTGCTCCCTCCTCTCTCTCTCTCTCTCTCACACACAGACACAGGCATCATAAAATGCCTTGAGTTTACTGTAGAATGACCGTAATCGCTGCCAAGAAATACTGTACTGTGCCACTTATTGTCAAGACTCGTAACAGCTTCTTTAAATTCCTACTTGTCGCATCGCACGGTCCCAGGGAAGCCCAGGGTAAGCGGCAGAAACTCCGAATACAGTCAGCTGGTGGTGGTAGTACGGACTCCAACAGTCAAACTGCTTTTCGGCAAACTCGGAGATCATTGGAACAGAGGCTGTGATCAAACTCTTCTTCTCCGCGACAGAAGTCAGACGGCAAAAGGCAGCTACAGCAGATCAGGCGGGTCTTGCTTATTCTGCACGACGGGCACGTGCTATATGAAGGACAGGCTGGAGTCTAGGATAACATGCACACAGCGAACCGATTCAACTGTTTCAGCTTTCTCAAGAACTATGTACACCTGCTGGAGGCTTTCTTTGGTTCTACGTTACCATCGATCTGGGCCAGAGGTCTGAAGAATAAAGTGTTCCTTCCTTCCTTCCTTCCTTCCTTCCTTCCTTCCTTCCTTCCTTCCTTCCTTCCTTCTTTCGTGAAGGTCAGCACAGCACACGGTGAAGTCGCTTAAGGCCTCTTGTATGTGAAATATGCAGGCAAAAATTACGTAAACCAGCATGTGCAATATACGCAGAGAGAGAGAGAGAGAGAGAGAGTACATAAACTTGCATGTGTAATATACAGAGAGAGAGAGAGAGAGATTACATAAACCTGCATGTGCAATATACGCAGATATATATATTACATAAACTTGCATGTACAATATACGCAGAGAGAGAGAGAGAGAGTACATAAACTTGCATGTGCAATATACGCGCAGAGAGAGAGATTACATAAACTTGCATGTGCAATATGTGCGCAGAGAGAGAGAGAGAGAGAGATTACATAAACTTGCATGTGCAATATACGCGCAGAGAGAGAGAGAGAGAGATTACATAAACTTGCATGTGCAATATACGCGCAGAGAGAGAGAGAGAGAGAGAGATTACATAAACTTGCATGTGCAATATACGCGCAGAGAGAGAGAGATTACATAAACTTGCATGTGCAATATACGCAGGCAGAGATGACGTCAGCCGAGGTCTCCAACACAAGGATGAAGACTTACAAGTGGCGTCGAGGACTAAAGAGTAACATAGAAACGGTTATGATATGGCTTTCATTTTGTCACTGGTCACTCCTACTGAAGGAAGGGAGGGTGTTACTGGTCACTCCTACTGAAGGAAGGGAGGGTGTTACTGGTCACTCCTACTGAAGGAAGGGAGGGTGTCACTGGTCACTCCTACTGAAGGAAGGGAGGGTGTTACTGGTCACTCCTACTGAAGGAAGGGAGGTTGTCACTGGTCACTGCTACTGAAGGAAGGGAGGGTGTAACTGGTCACTCCTACTGAAGGAAGGGAGGGTGTTACTGGTCACTCCTACTGAAGGAAGGGAGGGAGAAAGCAACCATGGAAAGAAGGACGAAGGCCTGACGGAAGGAAGAAACCAACCAAATAAGCAAACACGGAAGGAAAGAAAAATTATGTTATGCGAAGGAGGGATTGGTTCTTGTACCCAACAGGATAAAGTAGCTGCTACACGGACGCGCTGTGTGCGTGTGTGTGTAAAAAGCTACACCTCTCTCTCCCTGTGTGCTAACAGCAGCCCACGCGCAAGCACCCACAAAGAGAGACGAGAGAATCTTGCCGTAACAGAGTGTTCTAACAAAATGGCGCACGCGCAGCAGTCTTGTTTCTGATACCGGCGCTACTGCCAATGCAACGGCCTGGGTGTGTGCGTGCGCACGCATGAATTGCACGAGCGACATGTCTGGGAAGGCTGGCGTCCTGCGACTACCCCGGTTAGGGTACTCCTCCGGCTGCTCGATGCACGTTCGTGAGGTCAGAAGGTCACGCATGAATCATGCTAATCGACCTCAGCCGAGAGTGGATTTCTGTGAATTCTATACCTCTTATCCAGTATTGCGATGTAATATTCTTCAAGGTTAATTTTCGCACATGACTTACAGTTAATTCCTTCCTGCCAACCGTGTACAGCAGTAGACCTCTCACCTTTGTGTGTACTGTGCAGTGAATTTGTGAACCCAGTCGCAAAAGACATTACTTTTCTCGATGGAAACACAATGACGTCTTTATGAGACAGTTGAGTTAGTTCTTTACCACAGTTTCCATTCGACTTGGTCGGGCCGGGACAGGAGTTGGGGCGGGGGCGGGGGATTGTGAAGCAGGGTTTACACGGCTTGCATATGTCGTATAAATGCTTTCATGAGACACGGCTCCTGTCACTTGGAACTAAAACTGTTTCTATCAAGATTGCACCAGCACAGTGTGTATAAGCCTTGGGGACTAGACCTATGTTGGAGAAACTTGTTATTCGAAACTGTATATTTCATTCGCTTTAGTTGTCGTGTGTAGGCACCGCATTACATGCGAGGTACGATTCCCGAAAGAGATATTGGAGCTTGCATGTTAGGAATCGAAGCTGCTACATGATAAACGACACAAGGGACATTGGCGGTTCCTTCCACTTCGATAGAGTTCTAAACGTGTTTTCAGTTTTTTTAAAGACTGTGCGCCCCTTTCAACATCAAACTGGTATAAAATTGATTTTACGGCGAAGACCAATTTTTTAAAAGTTGCTTTAAATGACGTGTACGTACTTGTATGTGTATAGGCGCATGTATGCATGTTTACTGTACAATGATTGGGACAGAATGAAACAAATCGAGCTGCTAGAAAGAACGAATGATATTAAAGAGAGACAGGGAGTAATTTAAGATGCGGAAACATACGGCTCACGTTTCCTCGCCTGCTCGGCTCAAGGACCTTCTGCTTCGGGAAAATCCGTTTTTATTTTAATCCAAGCGATGATTACGACAGTCCAAGCAGCTTCCAGAAAACGAACAGAAAATGCATGACTGTGACTGGTGCCGACTGTCTGTTGTGCTGAGTTCGTCTAGCAACGAGCTGTGAACAGCCGCCAGCACGCGCAGCCAGCGGGCCGGTGAGCCACCGTTGACGCAACCCAACCCACCCCTAGCCCCCACCTCAACGCGGCGCGAGGCGAAGCAGCCAATCAGAAAGCGTCTTGGTGCGTGGCTCAGACGATTACAGCGAGCAAGTCTGGACACGATCGGCAGATCACCCTCTGGCATTTAAACATAATCAGTCGCTTCGTGCGGGTGTTTTTATTAATTCCTCTGGCATCTCCAGCTAAACAGTAAGTATTATTTTGTTTTCCTACTGTGTTTAAGTCATTATAAGTTGTTAATCAACAGGCCACACCAAGCTTATCGCCCGATTTGTCGTACCAACACCTCTGTGTGCCCCCAAAACCCGTCTCGTAAGCCTGCACATATCACACAGGCTAATCCAGACAGACCGTTATTTCCTTCTGGTCGGGGTTATTTTCAGGTAGTTGTAGTCCTTTGCTCCAGACTGGTGTGATGTGATTGCACTGCTAAACGCACGGGTGCGGGCACTTTGCTCTAGTCGCCAGCTGTACCTTGACATTCGCGTTTCGTCTAAACACTGCACGAACATTGATCGACCACCCGTCGCACGCTTCATCGAAATGTGTCGTTTGTTTCCTCTGAATGAAATGGCTTGGTGACCTAAGCAGCGACGAGGAGAGAAGTAACAACTGGTTGTTGGAAGTAAACAGTGGTAATAGTAGCCCCTAGTCTATAATTTAATGACGGTTTTGCTTATTCAGAGTGACCTGCATAATCGCGAGTCGTGTGACTTGTACTGTCTGCGAGAGGGGGGCAAGGAGGGCGGAAGGCATTCTGTGTCGTGTAACAGAGCAAGCAGAATTGTGAAAGGACCAGAGAGGGCGTGGGGTGGGGGGTAGGTGAGGAAACTGACGTGGCGGTGTATGATATGGATGTACAGTGACTGGCCAGCTGGCAATCCGCAGAGACTGGGTTCGTCGTGTGCCTTTGAACCGAACCACTGCTCGCGTGACTCCACCTGCAAGATTTGTGCCCACTGGGACGGTTTGTCCCATCTAGGATAATACATTTCGAATCCATTTCAGCAATAAATGATTCCATTTGTTGTGTAGAAGTTGGTGATAATGTCATAATGACATGAAAAATACGTTATTTAGAGAGAACACTGTTGTTCGTGGCATGGATTTCTGGATGGAATACGTCTCATGTTATTTATTCTCTGTATGTAGATCAAATGTCGTGCATAACACGAACTTAAGGTGCATAACTGATATCATACTCACGGTGTCTCAGTGCAGGCTGTTTACCGTGTGCTTTTGTCACTAAATAATTATCCTCAACAGAAAAGCGCCTGCTTTGAGTCTTGTTTTGTTCTGAACCAGAAATATTCTGCAGTCGAAAGGATGTGTATACAGCACGTTAAAGGAATTTAATGGTGAACACAACACGTCATATGTCACAACACAATGTACAAAGAAAGATAATTGCATTTCTGTGCGTTCATTGCTTTTTTTCCTACGCGTCCCCTCCCCTCTTTACACCCATAGCCTCACAACATACTAGCATATTTTCCCCTGCCCGATTCTTTAACCTATTTACTACGTAACCTAGGTATCGAATGAAAGTGTTCTATTGTAAACCAAAAGCCAGCAGAGAGGTGTTCTGTTCTGCAGCTCACAGCTTGTGCTAAACACTGATTGGCTGACAGAGTCAGAGCTTTGGAATTAATTTTTTTTAACCCACGTCAGTCAGTAAAGTGTGAGGTTGTCCTATGTACAGAATATTTAGCTACTGTTTTGTTTTTCGTACTCGTAACTTAGTGAGTGGGCTGTATATATTCAGCGGCCTCTCTCGCCCCAGAGAAAAAAAAACAGATCCCTAAGTGCAAATAAATTAAGGTCAGATATGGTTCTCCTGTTGTGATGAGACGCTGGTGAAAATTAACCAGTTATGCCCCTTGACTCGGGTTACTGACAATTTCCCCCCCTCCCGCTTCTTTCTTTCTTTTCTTTCTTTCTTTTCTTTCTTTCTTTTCTTTCTTTCTTTTTATTTCCTTGTGTTGCAACATCATAGGGCGGTGGTCAGCCCTTCAGACAAGACGGGGAATATTACGTGTCATTTCCATCTCATAGTTGTCCCTCCACCGACCGTCCTGATATGCACCCAGTTTGCGGCGGGACGCTAAGCAACCAACCAACCAACCATTCCTCCACCGTGTTTCCTGAGCCCAACACTGTCTTTCATTCTGAGTGAAATTCAGGCTTTCGACTGGTCGTATTTCATTGTAAGTGAAAATCAGGTCTTCGGATTTCAGAAAGAAAGTCAGGCTTTCGGCAGGTCGTGTCTTGGTTCTGTGTATTTTATTCTAACTCTCTGGGTACAGAGGACTGAAACCTATGTAGTACCTTTCCTACTCTATAGGTTCAAACACTTAAAGACTGATTGTAAACTATCACACTTACAGTAATAAACTTTATGTGTTTGGAAAGATCTATTCTTGCAAATCAGAATGTACAGAGTATTTTTATTTGAAAATGTATAATACTACTGCTATTTGGTGTTAAATGTAATCCCTGTTTGCACAAAATTAAAAATTGATCAAATTTTGCTTATACACTTCAGAAAGGTAAATCCAGTAATCAGAAGTATTCCGCTCTGAATCTGTTGCTGATTGGTTCCACCATGAAATAAAACACAATTGCACCCTAAAGTTTACAAACAGCTCACATTTTGATGTGTTCTTGGTGTCGCCAAGTTGTAGTTATCCAGTAAATGTTGGGCTTAATGGAGCGTGGTTGAGATTTCTCCCACCCAACTGTTGCTGTTCATTTCATCGTCAGAATCGTTGGTATCAGGGATATCATCTGCAATCTTTGGATCTGCATCAGTTTGTGATAATCTTTCAAGCAGATCGTTATTGTGACCTTGAAAATCTTACCTTTCTCCCTCGGCTTCTTTGTCTTCACATTCACTTCCCTGCTTTTTGTTCTCTTCGCGATCTTCATTCAGAATTGTCTTCATCGCTGTTTTCGCTGCTGCTGCTGTCATTTAAATTCCCGTTTTCAACACTTCTTTCGAAATCTTCCAAAAGATCTAATACAACCGAAGCATCAAAGGTTCTTGTCCCCCGTGAACCCATTTCAAGTGTCGGGAACGGACCTGGTCAGCCGCACCCCTTAATTTGGCGAGCCGAAACTATGCTTTTAAAAACAGCGCAGGGGATACAACCGATGATAGAGCTTTCGAATTGTATGAAGGTTACTTACATTATACCGTTCAGCGAGCCTCTGCAATTTTTTTTAATCCGCCGAATCATGGCATTCGGCCTGTCCCTAGGGGAGTCTCGCGACCGCCAAAGCATTTGTTTTGGCGCCGGTGAAAGTCGGGGTTTCGGCTAGTCGTGTCTTGCCGCTGTGTATTTCATTTGGTTTTTGTTTTGTCTTGTCTTTGCTCAGTGTATTTCAAAGTGAGATTCAGGCTTTCGGCTGGTGGTGTCTTGCCACTGTGCTAAGTGAAAATCGGTTTTCGGCTGCTCCTGTCTTGGCGCTGTGTATTTCAAAAAGAACTTCAGGTTTTTGCCTGGTCCTGTCTTGGCGCTGTGTATTTCAAAGTGAACTTCAGGTTTTTGCCTGGTCCTGTCTTGGCGCTGTGTATTTCAAAGTGAACTTCAGGTTTTAGCCTGGTCCTGTCTTGGCGCTGTGTATTTTTCGTACATTTCGTAGGCGGTGTCTGACGGTTCGACTAACTGAACAAAAATGGCGCACGAATAAGTCTCGCTGTTTGCGACAAAGCCCTCAACTACTTTCGATATTAAAAAAAAAAATCCCCGCTGAGCTTATGGCGATAATTTGGGTCTATAACGATTTGTATAGACCCAGATACAGATGTGGGTCTACACAGATTTTACCCATTGCTGGGGGCTGGCGCAAGCAAAAAAAAAAAAAAAGCCTACCAGCCCTAAGAGGTAATTTGCTGCGAAAGAATTTATAAATCTGACCGCCCCTGGCTTAAATGTCACTCATGGAGAAGTTCGTAACGGAAGGGGTCAAAACTGACCAGCCGATCTTTTCTTTCAAGGAAATTCCATGTCGTTTGTACACTCAACACTGTGTTACCGGTGTCACGCCTGTTGCATCTCAAGACCAGATGGGAGTTTAACACAGACTCACTCTGACACGCTGTTATGACAACATGCAGACCAGGTTTTCTACATGCAGCTCCATATTTAGGAGACAAACTCCATCAACGATATCACCCAACCATCTGAAACCAGTTCAAATTAGTGGTAACGTTGTAAAAGAAGCAAGAGGTAATTGCCGGTGTGCGGAGTGAGGTACTAGAGCTGGCGGTAGGGTTTGATGCACTTATGAACGTCAACAACCCCGTAGGTCCGGACCCTGTTGCAGGATCTCACTGACGGCAGCTCACAGGTCACGCCCTTTCCGTCCACGCTGTGCGTAGTTTCTTTTTCTGACTGGGGAACCACCCCGGGTAGCGAGTAACGGGTAAGGACACCGCTGAAGGGCTGAGGCAAGCGGCTGTCTCGTGCTCTGTCATTCGTCGGAAGTCAGAAGAGGGGGGGGTGGGTAGGGACGTGCGCTTAGAAGCAGCTGGCGGAAAGGTGTGGGACACGGAGGAGCTGGTGGGCGGAGTTGATTTCCCGGGGTGTAGGGACAGGAGGGCGGGAGGGCGTGGCGGGTGGCTGGCCGCGCAGGGCAGGGACGGGGTGTTGTTTATGAGGTTCCTACTGCACGGCCTGTATTGACGGCCGACCAAGACAGGTCAAGATCACGTCAGCGATGAGCAGCCATGACCTTGTGTGAGAGAACGTGCAAATGTCATTGCGTCGCGTTAAACCCAGCTGCTTCATTGGCATTGTGTTCTATAAATAGATCATATGCTTTTGCATACAAAAATACTACACAAATAAGTGATGTAATCATCAAACTGTTCGCGAAACGTAAATACTGTCACAAAAAGTCTTGCCGTCGAACAGCATATTTAAACTAAATTAAACAAGTAGCGGCTGGCCAGAGAGTGGAAACAAATTACAAAACACACACAGCCACCGTCACAGACACGAGCCTAAAAAAAACAGGCATAAAACATACAACAGGCATACAACATAAAATAGGTATAAAACATACAACAGAGTAAAGAGCACTCACTTTAGTAAAGTAAGAACAGAAAGAAAAAAAGTATGTGTTTGTTATTTGGAATTTAGTTCGCTATCTTTTCTCACATGGAACACTAGGGTTATGCGCACAAAACACTTGTCAAAATAGTTCTGATTGAATGCGGAAAAGAGGTGACCGTGTGAGTTGCGGGACAGCGAGAAAGAACTCGGAACATTTAATACACGGAAACTTGCCCGTGCGTTTGAAGGCACAACAATATAAAATAATGTACGAAACACGGTGTTTTAAAATAAAGAGTTACAATGTGCTCACAGTGACGATTATTGTAAACATCAGAAGCTCTGTTCAGAGAGGGATGGATGGATAGACGGGTATGAAGTAGAGGGAAAAACATAAAAGGGAGTGTTGGGTGAGGGTGGGGGAGAGGACCTGGGGAGAGAGAAAGAAAGTGCTTCCGCCACACACCGATTTGGTATGTACTGTCCAGCGGTGGTGTGAAAGAAACGAGTTCTAACACTGTGGACGGAAACGTCCACCAGGCTGCTAGCTGCAGTGACGTGGCCAAGGCCGAGAGGCAGCTTAATGTTCAGCAGACGGTCACTGACGGAGTTGACAACGTACAATTCCAAGACACAATCCTTGGCCACTGTTAGATTTCAACCCGCAAATCCCACTGACCGCCCAATTTCCCCCTCAGACTGCATTGTGACTATTTATAGCTTCGGTTGGCGCAAACTGCTCATTCCTGCTGTTTTCGACGATGTCAGTGTCAACACTGCTGGCTTACTGCTTACCTTTTTTTCTGACTTGTTCTCTCTGTCGGCCTCACAGACTGGCTCAGTCTTTTTCAAATAAGTGTGGACATCTGTTGGCCCCTCTTCTGTGCGTTTGGCGGTCAGTTCGATCTTTTTCCCTTCATGCATTGCTTACTTTGCTAGGCAGGATTTTTTTAAAGTCAGTGAGTACGTTTGGCTGGACGTCGAATTTTTTTCTGTTCTTTGTATTATCCTCGTACATTTTTGTTTGTTGTTTGTTTGCTGTTTGTTGTGTTTGGCTGTCTGTATAGTTTACTTGAGTTTAGCTACTTTGACTTTTTAAATAATTTTTTGATCATTAACCTGCTTGTTACAGTCGTTAATCTTTTTTCGACGTCCTGCGCGTCAAATACCTTGTCTGTTACAGTTATTATTGACTTCCACCCATCGATCTTCTTTATTTGGTCTTTTTTTTTAAAAAAATCGGTCCTCCTTTTGCTTGAGTCAGGTCAGGACGTCCTGTTGCTTTCCCGGAGAACCGAGGAAGCAGAGCAAGAAAACGAAACATCTGTCAATCACCGTCTTACTAATCGTCATTTCGTCGTCTGCTATATATCTATATATACGTGCGGCGCCATCATTTCTGCCTGCGTCAGTTTTTGTCTTCCCGCCACCAGTTCTCGGAAACGCATTGAACAAAGGAAAGCCGAGGACAGATCCGAAAGTCAGTCCCCGATAAAGTCTGTTTGCCCTCCAGCCAAAGTTCTCGACTGCCTCCTTTTGGTCCTCTCAGTTTGACTGCTACCGCGATCTGTTGATTCTTAAATAAATAAGTAAAAGCCTTGCGTGCAGCTGTAGTCGGGTGGCTGTGGGACCGGGTGCGTCAGTCTGTCTCGTGCAGGGCAGCCAGTCGCCCAACGGGTCGGCAGCTTGTGCAATCACCTGGCCTTCGGCCAAGTCATGTGGGCTTGCATGTTCGACCAGTCGCAAGTTTGCATGCGGTTAACCGGGTCAACGGCAGATATACTATATGCATGCGTGTGTGCCCTTATATCTATGTTCACATACACAGTCGTTTCGTATCGAATCGAATCTGTGTTTTTATTCATTGTGCTTTTTCTCCCCTTGGAAAGCTGACGGGCTTCCTCGTGTTCGTTGTGCTTGGACAGGATATTTCCGAAGTGAATTCAGCAAGTGACCTGCCACCTGGAGTGGTGCTACAGTTCGCAGAAAAGAAAACTTAGCTACTTCCTGTATTGAGAAAAGGTGTGTGGGTGAACATGGGGGAAATTACGCATACTCACTCGTGGACAGTAATACCCGCAGATTATCTCTCTTTATCCGCTCCCCACCCCCACCCCTGGAACTCACTCGTGGACGCAGGCACCTACCTACACATATCCCACGCCACATCACACGCCCGACTGAACAGTCACCTGCGCAACTGTGCAGAAGAAACTTCACGGAGTTAAAAAGACATGACGACGCTTTCATGTCCAAGATAGGCAGTGAGCATGATCAAACCAAAGATACTTATAACTGTGATCAAACCAAAGATACTTATAACTGTGAACAAACCAAAGATACTTATAACTGTGATCAAACCAAAGATACTTATAACTGTGAACAAACCAAAGATACTTATAACTGTGATCAAACCAAAGATACTTATAACTGTGAACAAACCAAAGATACTTATAACTGTGATCAAACCAAAGATACTTATAACGGGGTCAAACCAAAAATACTTATAACTGTGATCAAACCAAAGATACTTATAACTGTGGTCAAACCAAAGATACTTATAACTGTCGTCAAACAAAACAAACTTTTTAAATTGTGATCAAACTTTGTGCCGGCTCTTTATCCGTCCGTCCCTGTTTGTCGTTTCTCGTTGATCTCTGCTTTCATCCGAAGTACTCGATCTGTATTCGGTCGGCATTAGTCACGTGATCGTTTGACTACCTGTTTTCATGTGAGTCACGTGACTGTTTGACTACCTTTTTTTTCCATATGAGTCACGTGATCGTTTGACTACCTGTTTTCATGTAAGTCACGTGACTGACTACCTGTTTTCATGTGAGTCACGTGACTGTTAAAGCACCCGTTTATGCAACTGCGTCGATCTGTGCACAGTCGAGCGAGACTTGCATTGCGCGTGCTGAGTGAGTGGGCGCTGGCCTTCACTTGCCTCACCGAACCCGAGCAGGAAGGAGCGAGCTACAGTTTCCTGCCGGCAAGTCAAGACAATCCCTGCTCCTACTTCCACACAGACGGAGATGTGCGGATATCAAACGAATGCACATTTCAAGGCCCAAGTACACTTTGCTGCAAACGTCTGCATGTACACCGTGGGCGGAGGTGGGCGCGCGTTTGTGGGAGGGGAGAGGGAAACAGAATGCCAGCAAGTGGGACTCGACTTTCCTCGCTGTGGAGAAGTTAGAAACGACACGCGATCAGTCTTCAGTCGAGCTCAGTGGGGTCTGGCCTTTTCAAAACAAATCATAATAACAAGAGTAACAAGTTTAACACGAATATCCTTGGATACGATCGATCACCTCTGTAGCGAACAAGCGAGGTTGTAAAGAGGCGAGGAGTCCTAGGTAGACGTCCACAGTAGGAACTCTGACCTCACTGCCTTGCTGCACTCCTATTTCCTGGTGCTTATGAAGGTCGTCTCAGGCCTGTGTTCGCGTGGCCTCTTTCGGAGTCATGCAGTCGGTCATGGGAGCGCGCGTCTGTAAGCATAGTAGTGTGTGTGTGTGTGTTACTGTGTCATTATCTGTTGTATGTCATTGATTACCATTGCTTTATTTGCTTTATTGCTGCCACGCCTTGTGGCTTGTGTTGCAGCCTCTGTTCACTAATAACCAAATAACACAAGCTGTAAGTGATGAACGGACAGGCGGGCCATGTACCCTACTGTTGCTAAGCAACAGCTCTCTGCCGCGTCTCTCAGCGATTTGCATTTGGACTACCCCAGGTCAGCAAACGTATGGCGTGAACGGGCTTGTTGAGTACCTCAGTATTTATAAGTGTTTATTTCTGTTTATAATTCGATTGGACCTGATCACAGATAATTTGAGGACAATATCTAGAACATTCCACTTCTCCTCAGCGTATCGTGTTAGTGTGGTGACTTCCCGTCACTTTGCAGTGTTCACTTGTCAAGTAGAACAGTATTCAGACGGATTTTCCCGATGTGTCCGAAATAGCAGGAGGTTTTCTCCCGTCGTAAGCTACTGCGACTGCTTGTTCATAGTTCTGTGTCCGTCAAGTAGGTCTGGTTTGGTGGCGTTTATCTGCTGCACTGCAAGGCCTACGTCATTATTCGGCGAACGCAAGCCAGGGACACCCACGTACTTTGGTAGGAGTTTCGGTGACATTGCTTCATTTCGTTAAAGTGTGTGGAGGCTAAGTGCACTAGACATCGCTTCTCCGGTGATATAATTTACGCTAGGTTGTACTTTGAATTTTTTATTGAGAGGCCACACGGAGGGGTGTAATACCTGTGAGTTACGCCTGGCTGTAGCCACAAGGTGAGAGGGGTGACCTGGTGTTGTGTGTTGCTGCTCGAGGTTCGTGACTACCTTATAACGCCTGTCGTCATGTGTCTCACGATCCAGCGTGAGTTACAATTTTTTTCTTGGGTTTGTGGGCTGGGGAAGACATCCGAAGTACAGGCAAGCTTCTCCAAGTCAACTTTCTTTTCACTTGTTAAAGAAATTTCAATGTACTGTAAGCGTTGAGTGAGACAATGTACATTTTATCAGACATGTTGATCGTGATAGTGTGACTTAGCAGGGCTGTATCATGCTGTGCTTGTGCAAAGCGTTGTTTTTGTCCGAAAACCGATATTATCTGATTCTTACTGTCAATATTTGTTGAAGTTCTAGTTTGATATTGTAATGGGCATGCGTTCAGAATCTGTTCACATGCTCTCTCTCTCTCGAACGCACGCACGCACGCACACACAAATACCCGACGACAGCTTTAGAATTGGAGCAAATTCTATTCTAAAAGCAACAAGGCGGCGTCAGTGCCCTTACCTATACTTCTGGTGTGCGAAGCCACGTGTTGTTCCGTTTGTTCGAAATTGGATTTAGTTACCTGCAATTCCAATTACCGTTCACTGCATTGCCACTCGCCCCCCATGAAGTAATTTCGCTTCTCGCATTTTAAACCTAGTCATTAATTATTTGCATATTTACTCGCTTCCCGTGGTCGGTAATTATTTGCACCTTCAGTCCTTCAACGTTCGGAATGTTGACATCAGCCATTTCTACCCTGACACGAATCATTTTCCATCTTCCCTCGTTCCACACCGACACGAACTATTTGTCGTTCTGTCGTTCCACACCGACATGAACTGTTCTTCGTTCTGTCGTTTCAGCCATGAGCCAAGACATGGAAGACTTTCTGGCAGCCAACCTGCCCACTTTTCTGTTCACCGAGCCACGCGCCGACCCCACAGAAGACGAGCGCCTCCTGTCGGCAGGCGAGACCGCCATCAGCACTGGCACAACCACGCCTGTCGTGAAAGCGGGGTTGCGTTGTCGCATCATGAAGCGACGCCATGCGGAGGGCTTGCCAGAACTCCCAGCAGACAGCGCGCCCTGCCAGCAGTACGCAGTACGTGAACATCGCGTGTTCCTTTTGGTCCTGGCTTTTCAGAAAACCTGAATAATGCCTATAATAGGTGTGGCGAACACTAACATCGGAGACTCGGTGTTTCTCAATCAAAGAGTTCCTAGTAATCCTTGTCTGCATAAGAGCGAGCCTTTTCCTTTTGAAGCTGAACTGATAACAACAGTTGTTGGCATATGCCTGGCCTAGCGGTCATTTCTCTTATCTCGTTGATCTGACCGTTGAGTAAATTTTGTTTGGGGGGGGGGGGGTTGGGGGACCAAATATTCTCGTTTAGGTGTTGTCCCTTCATGTTATTTGACGGAGATTTCTTTTGCCCTTATAAGACCAAAGTATTTATTTCTTGCCGTCATGTTTATCATTATTGTTACCATATGAAAGAAACTTAAAATATTTGTAAGTGGTAAGTGAGAGGACGGACAGGTGAGTGACTGGAGTCTAAATGACAGACTCTTTCATTTGAAGACGTTTTTTTTCCACAACCTGCAGTCCTAATAATCCTCGTTTCCTCCCCCCTCCCCCCACCCCACCCCCACCGCCAATAAAATAGAATGCATCTTTATGAATTCTTCACGGAAATCAGAATCGTCTGGCTTCAGACACCCGACATAGAAACGCATGCCATTATATATGACACTAGCCATTATATATGACACTAGTCATTATATACATATATACAGTAATACATTACGAAATATCTTATCACAAATGGCTGGCATCATAGACAAAAATCACTTATAGTCCAATAGCACTACGTACCGAACAAACGCCATTTCACATATGCCACCAGGTGGGGTATGCAGCTCTGGTGGCGACCATGAACTTATTCCTGTGGTTTTTTTCCTGTGATATACTTCCTGTGGTTTATTTCCTGTAAATTGTTTCCAATGATTTCTTCCTTTTTCTGTGATTTGTTCTTGCAATTTATTTCCCTTTAATTTATTTCATGTGAGGTATTTCTGGGATTTATTCCTGTGACTTGTTCGTGTGATTTGCTCTTACGGTTTATTTCTGTGACTTGTTCGTGTGATTTGCTCTGACGGTTTATTCCTGTGACTTGTTCGTGTGATTTGCTCTTACGATTTATTCCTGTGACT
>SMGT01006394.1:497532-520814 GCA_004794575.1 Lanistes nyassanus
AAAGGGATGTCGACATCACCAATTCGAACTGCTGTGGGATATTCTGTCACTCCAGCATTTCTTTTACTGAAGAGAAGAGCCTCTGTTTTTTCGTCATTCAACTTTAGTCTGTTGAATACTACATGAATAAAATTATAAGCTCAGCCAAAACAGGGGATAAACCTGATGAGAGCCATCATAGGGAACATCTGACATACAAAGCCTCTAACAAGCACACATAATGTCCGTACTGCCACAGGTCGACAAAAACCTCACCAAATACAATAAGCAAACTCAGCTCAACAAAATAACATCAGAATTCAAACAACCTCAACACCACTTACAAAGACCATTCTCAGATATACAAGGAAGGCTTGCATAACCCAACAATCTACATGACTGGAATATGAGTTTACAGGGCTAAGGACACCAGTGTTACAGCTGAGACTCCTAGCCACACATCCATATTCACTGCAGAGCTCATAGAAATACGTACTGCCATAAGGTTGATAGCACTACACAGTAGGAAAACTACATCATTTTTAGTTGTCCCTGATTTCTTGTCAGCACTACGGGCCCTTCAAAACCTCTCATCAGAAATAATAGACATAATAAATGAAATCCTAACCTCTTTTAATAAGTTTCATAGCACAGGAATTAAACCTTCTTTGGGCACCTTCCCATGTAGGAATTAGAGGAAACAAGGAAGCACACAGATGGGCTAAATTAGCAATAAAATCCAAACCAACCACCAACGTCATCAAGATGAACATCAAGATGAACATAACCATTTCATAAAAAGAGAGGAACATATAGCCATCAAACCAGCAATAAAGCTGCGGTGGGATGAAAAGTGTAAAAAGGAAGCCAACAGCACGAGGAGAGAAATGAAGAATCACCAACGATACTGATCAGGACGACACAAACATCATTTCCTGTTATCCAGCCCACGCGCCACATCTACCACAGCTAAGTCTTTTTCTTTTCATTTTTTTTGGTCGTTTTTGTGTCGTCCTGATGAAGGGGTAGTGCCCCGAAACATGTAGATTGTCTTCGTCTTTGTCCTTTTCTAGCTTGGTCCAGTTCCTTGTTTTAAATTTAATTTTGATTTTCCTCCAAGCGGCAGTCACTTATTTTTCTTTTAAACCTCCAGCAGACGAGAGGAATCACCACCAGCACCAGAGCGCCAGAGGAAGACAAGCAAGAAGGGAACCATCACCTTAATGCCCCCCCCTCCCCGCCAGAAGACTACAGAGCCAGTCTCAAATGCAACAAAACCATAGGTTGCAACAGTTAGGCAGACAACTAGTGTATCCCAGCTCTCTCACAGACACTTCTGCTTGCACTCACCTTCAGCACAGGGTTGTCTAGCGTGTCTGGCGGCAGAAGACCATTCAGCACTGCAGCAGTCAGTGTGCTGATGACGTTGGCAGCCACTGTGATGTCAACATTGTTGATCTCAAAAGGCATAGCTACACCAAGCTCGTATCCATCTCTCATCTCTTGAATGTTCTGTGCCTGTAACACCACTTTCTGGTCCTCATATGCAGAAGCACTCAAACATTACCCACCCAAAAAAACAAAACCCCAACCAGCTAAACAACCAACTAAACCAACAAAAACACTGCTTCTCTCAAGTCTCAGCATCAATTTTCATAGGAAAGACATCTACACGTTTTAGGAACAAAAACATTCCATTAAACTACCCTTAAATGACAAATAGTGACCCATTATTAGATCCCGCCAACTGCTTCAAGTTCAAGTTCAAAGTTTCTTTATTCTTTTACCCTCAGGGGGTATTCAGAAAAAAAGAAAAAAAAATGTCAAAAAAAACATCATAAATTCACATGACATTAGAATATGCATATATTGATAAATAAAATCAATGATTAGTAAACACCCAAATAACACGCTCAATCACGCAACCAGACATACCCACACGCAAAAACATAGGCACATATTCATCTATTCATTAATGTACTCTACTAAGAAGTCTTTTAACAAAATTCACTAACTTGGTCAATACAGTTTTTTTTTTGCAAGAAAAGAGTTTATAAAGTTTAAATGTATTTGGCCGGCTCAAGTAGTATGGTGTCAGTGCGGTGTTGCGTTCAGCTGTAAATTTGTCACATAAGAAAATATAATGGCATTCATCACCTATGTCTTTTCTGTCACACAGCGTACATAATCGTTCATGCCTAGGGATGTCTTCGTGTCTGAGTTTGTTAACAGGGAAGTTATTATCTAATGTCAAGAATTTTAATAGGAGGCGGCAGTGAGAAGGTGGTAACACTCTGAGATAGGGTTCGGGCTGATTATCATACATACCCATGTTGGGACTAACGCAATATCCTCCCCTCGTGCATGCACCTCAGACAGGAAATGACGCATGTAGTAGTAGGTGCGAGGGTCTATGGAGTTGACATTGGAGTCATCAGAGAAAGGCCTGTAGGCATACTTTTTCAGAGCCTCAAGCGCAGACGTCAGGTTCGAGTTGTGGGAACGCCATTGGGACAGCTCCTCTGGAAAGTCCAACGCCATATCTGTCAGCAGGGCACCCAGGCCCATGTTGACAAATGTGTCGTCAAAGTCAGGTGGAATGTGGAAAGCACGCTTGAAGTGAGACCTAAAGCCAGCAATGGTGTGTTCTCTTACAGCTGGCCACTCAGTGGACAATTAAATGTTACTCTTGACTAAATAAATAATAATAGTGCGGATTTATGGTGCTTAACCTCATTGGGGCTCTTAAGTGCTTACAAGTGAAGCTGTACAAAATAAATACTTCTAAATTCTATGGAAAATGCAAGTATCTCATGCCTACTCACACACACATTCATTAAGGACAGTGTCACTGGTGATCAGGAAAAAAAAAACAGGACAGTCAATTAGACAGAGCAAACAAGTGGGTTTTAAGATGGGATCTGAAGATGGAGATGCTGTCTGCATATTGGATAGACAAGGGAAGCTTGTTGCAGATCGTAGATACGGAGTATGACAGAGTGCTGACACTAAACATGTACAAGCGCATGCAGTTTTATAACGTATGTACAAGCTGTTGTCTACACTACAATCCATTATTTCTATTAAAACAAGCTTACTGCATGGAAAGAATGGATGCTAGAAACTTCTCAAGGCTGTCCAGCCCCATCATTTTCAGAATAGTCTCAACTAGGTTGGCAGGCAGTTTATCCAGGACACCAAAGGCTTTCAGCAAATTTCCCGGTGTACTTTGCCACTTCTGCACAGACTCGTTGAAAGTCTGAGGCCAGAAGTTCATGATGGAGTTGGAAAAGTTGCAGTTCTTGTCATGGTACTTTGCAATAGCATCCAGCGTGAGAGTCAGTTGGTGGCTGCTTGGCCGTGGAGCCCTGGCATAATAATATGCCTCCAGCAAGCTCATGGTGACCCACGCTGAGGCAAACATGTTGTTGTCATATACAGACAGCATGTTGCGAGCTGCTGACATCACAGGTGGGCCAACAAAGTTCATCTTGACCTCGCTGGGGTACAGCCCCATATCCTGCTGCCAGATGATTGGGAAGACATAAGGTCTGTCTCTTTGTACCTGCAGGTCTTCCAGCTTCTTTGCCAACTGTGTCACTACATCTCCATCACAAAGTGATGCCTTTTCTACTGCCATGCTCACTACAGTGCCATCAGGAGGTAATGCCACTGCCACCGTCACCACAACAAGACCCAGCACACCAACCACTACAGGACACATGACAAACTGTGGTGAAAACATACTTAGCGGTGCCATCAGGACAACAGGACTTTAATGATGACTGGGTCGCCACTGAAACCTGTTCAGCATGTACCAGATAACATCACAAATCCCTCCTCTCACAGGCAGCACTCAGCGCAGAAAGAAGTGTTGCAAACAGAAGAAATGGATCTAGGATAAGCCAGGATTTACATATAAGCCCACGTCACATCAAGTCAGTATTTTTGATAAAAACCCTTCCAAATGACTAACAGAAGTTTTGAGGCAATTTTAATTGGCTGGTATCTCTTATCTGAAAAGTGCATTTAACAAAGGAATTATTGTTGATAAGGAAAACAGTGCTCTAAACACTTAAACACTATGTACCTTTAGCTTGTTAAAGATGCGTTTTCTCTTTGCTTTTCTATACTGCCTTGCCAGCATAATTTTAGCAATACACAATATTTTTTTAAGCAAAAGGACAAAAAGATTGGATAAAATGAGTTTATTATTATTTCATATATACTAGACATCAGCTTATGTTTCAGAAACAATTAATGACCCATTTGTAATGATCAAATTAGTCAAATGACCAAAAGCAGTCTGAAAAGGCCAAATAATATACTGCACCAGAAAAGCTTCTTGAGAATGTATTCTTATCGTAGTGCAGGAAGCAAACAGACAAGAAGTGAAGAACAGACGGAAAATTAATTATAGAAGAGGGAATTGAAAGAGAAATCATCAGATGCCTGGGTAAGAGAGGCAGTTCAGACAATTAAAGTAAGGGAACGAAGGTGGGGGGAGGACTATAGGGAGAAGATCTTCGATTGTTCACCCGACATGAATGAACGATCGAGCTCAGGATACAGTCATAAAATTAAGATCCAGGCGACCAAAGATGGTGGAAGAATTAATGATTTCGGATGAGGAAAACAGTTCTATCATACATCATCTATCATTCTATGGTATGCAAGAATGAGTCACACAAAGAAATATGCTTTTCCAGTACTTCCTCATGCTGGCAGCTGACTTGGACTGAAAGTGCAGCCTTTTTCTCATCAACTTCTTTCTTGGTGTGAGGTCTTCAGGCCTAAGTATCATCAGTGGTGGGGAAAGAGCAGTAATAGAGGGTAGAGAAAGGGCAGAAGCAGAGGCTAAAGGAAGAGCAGAAGTAGAATGGAGAAGGGGCGGAAGTAGAAGGGCTTGGGTCTGAAACAACAGACAATTCAACTCCCTCCAACAGTGGAGTTGGAGCAACTGCTTCATCTGACATTGTTACTGTGGGTTCTGGCTCAGGCACTGGCTTATGGGTAGAGCCAAAATTAAAAGGAGTCTGGCAGAGTTCCTCAAGGTCAAATCTTTGCCTATTATCAGAAAATCTTACTGACTTTATTGTGCTTTTTGCATTTAGCACTAGGTTGCGAACCCCATCATAACAAGCACTGCAGTCAAACCTCTCACTAACTGCTGTTACAGTGGCTTTAACAGATGATTCATTCTTTCAGAATGAAAGAACATGACCATTAAGACAGGTATCAGCATCATCTTTTAAGGAAAAGTTGTCCTCTAGATACTTCCTGGCTACCCTGCTTTGCATGGGGGGGGGGGCATATCTTTTTTTTCTTTTAGAGGCCATGGAAAAAAGACTAAGGCAGCAAATAAACTGTTGACTGTTGTGTAAAGCAACTAAAAGGTTTAAGGTTTAATTATATACAGTTAATAAATTAGGAAACAAAATATCTGCCTAAAACTTACTAACCGCAGTAACTATTTTAAATTGAAACAAAAATACTAGTTCTATTAACCACAACAATACTTTTTTTAAAGGCCTGTTTGAGAAAGTATGTCAACACTTCTAAAGGCCTAAGGGGCAAAGGTTATCATGAAGTTTAAACCAATAGTTCGCAATCTTTTCGGTCACGTGACGAGATCTTGTGCCACGCTATGCAAATTAGAAAAATTATACCTGCTCCGTTTCTCAGTTCACAGCAAAATCTGCGTGCCTTTGATTTTCAAGATTATGTGTGAAACGGAACTGAAAATGATTCTTTTACCAAAGAAAAAATAATGAGTTCGCGGCAGTCAGATTTTAGACTAGGTCTTTTTTCGATTAGACGTGCTGGGATTTGCTTAATTAACACGTACTAATTAAACCATTTTGATTTTTTCTAAGTGCAGACGGGGCTCTTGAAAAAAATTGAATTAAAAAAGGCATGCCTTGAAACCTCATAAACTTAAGAGATGCAATCAAAAATGCGTAATTAGTCGAGTTATTCAATAGTTTATGTGACTGGTTACTTGCTTCTGTATCGCAATAAGGTTGTTTTTAGGAGCGTCTTTTTTGGCGTGCGGTGCTCCAAGCGGGCTTACAAAAAAGCGTCACTGGAAAGAGATCTTTTAAAGATAAGAACAATTAATGACTATCATCGTTTGAAGGATTTTTTAAAGTAAATATTTCACGTATAATTAAAATCTTTGGTATCCTAAAGCACTTGTGAAAATACTTGACTTCAAATTCTCAGGAGAGTCGATTCCCCCCCCCCCCATCTGACCTAGATTGTCAAGTACTAAATATTATTATTATAAGCATTAACGGGCCCAAACCACTCATTTACTATTGAAACTACTTCGATCATTTCTGGCCAGGAATCCATTAATAGCTGCTTTAATATACCTGTTTTCTTAGGTGACTCCATTCTGCATCCCCTTCTGTAATTATATTTATCAATATTCAACCAGGAACTTAGATGACGTTCCAGTAATAGTTAAATCATTTCCCGATTTTGTACCTATCGTGCCCTGCTGTAAACAAGGGCGTCGTCTGCTCGTGTGGCTTACACCAAAATAGCATCTAATTCGTATATGTTAATTATTAAAAACATAAACTATCGTATTTTGTATCCTTCATTTATTGAAATGAATTTGTTTATGAAATAAAGTAAAAACCCCAACCAACCATCTCGCGAGAACGTGAAAGGAAATTTGCGCCGTCTCCCCGACCTCTAGCACCCTAGTGACCTGACGCTGACGCGTTGTTGCGAGCAACGAGGGTATAGTTGTATCTGTTGTTCATGCGTGAAGAGGTAGAGATAAAATTTTGCAAATTTGTTATTTAATGCACCGCAGCAAAATGTTATCTACCGACGAGGGTTCCAGTAAGTGCTAGCTTGTAACTCCGCGTCTTCATTGAAGACCTCCCGACCAATGCGGCTGCGTCATGACAGCTACTTTCACTTCGAGCATGGCCAACTTTTAAAAACTTTCTTGGAGATGGGGGTTAGGAGAGGGGTAGTGGTGGGATTAGGGGTAGTGGTTGACAGGTGTAACTTCTCCATGGATTGTTCGGAAGCTCCCATTTACAAAGACCACACCGAGTGACTATAACCGCTTTCCTATCGCAATGCATTTAATTATTATATATAGCTACAGTCCGAGGCATTATTTTATCATTCTTGTATTATATATAGCTACAGTCCGAGGCATTATTTTATCATTCTTGTAGCATCCATGATTTCATCAACCTAGCTGTGTGTTTACCCATTTTCGGTCCATTAAAATGCGTTTGTTTGTGCCAATCACTTCATCCCATTAATCACATCTGCAAATATTTACAATTCTCTCTTCCACTGCGCAGTGCGCACCAACTCAATATCAACTTAAATCAAGTGTGTGTGTGTTGGGGGGGGGGGAGTTTGTTATACAAATCCGCATCCCTGAACCGATCCACGCCAAATTCGGCACGGTCATAGCCCATATTTAGGCCTTGTACTTAGGCCTAAACAAAAATGAAATAAATATGACGACGCCCTTACGTCATGTACACAGCGTTCAGCGTGCAAGGGAGATCACCACAGTCTTCCGCCTTTCGTACGAAGAATACTTTCCCTTGCTTTGCTTGACAACAGAGACGGCAGGCAAGGGGTTAGGGAAGGGGTACGGGTTAGGGGCATGGGGTTAGTGTAGGGGTGGGGTTTACAGAAGGGGTTGGGTGGGAGGGGTAAAAAACTACTCGGGCAGCGCTGGGCCCCCTGGCTAGTAAAATAAATTTTTGGATTGAATAGGGCACCAAACTCAACTTTCCGTTTTATATAAACTGAATGACAATCATGCACTCTTTTGGTATATTTTGATCAGTTGCGTAAAGACGTTGAGCACCAGTCTTTCGATAGGTTGGTCTTGCAGCCTACCCAAACCTGGGGATCAGTGACTCGATCGAGGATCAAACTGCATTAGAAGCTTGGTTTAAAGGATGTTTTCTAAACATAAATTCCCTTCACCGAAAATAAGTAAGGTAAATTACATTGTCAAAATAGCATTTTTAAAAACTGACCCAAAAGTTTGTGGTTCAATGACCATATTCAATGGCAGGCGCAGCGGTTTGTCGGCTGTTGAAATGTACGCGCAAGTGCCTCTCCCTACTTATCCATTCCTGCGCATTGTCTACGAGACTGATGAAATCAGTTTCTGAGCAGGATGAGAATATAAGGACTGAAAAGGACCAAATAGCATAGAATGTACTGTGCGACGTACATGTGAGTGGCAAGCGTGTGTACTGTAGGAAGTAAATGTGAGTGGCAGGCGCGTGTACTGTACGACGTACATGTGAGTGGCGGGCGCGTGTACTGTGCAACGTACGTGTGAGTGGCAGGCGTGTGTACTGTACAACGTACGTGTGCGTGGCAGGCGTGTGTACTGTACGGCGTACATGTGAGTGGCAGCGTTCCACACTGTGCGTTGTGGCGGTAACTGGTGTACGATAAGCATACGTGCCGCAAACAGCACTTCTACAGTAAGCACATCTCAGGTAATTGTAATAAAGGACCCTGAGGTGGGCAGATGGGATAAAAAAAATAGTTTTGTCAACATTATCTTTAAAGCAACACAAACACCGAAATACAAGCGCGTGACTTAAGAGTCGCCTTCAGTACCCGACTGAAGGGCAGGGCCAGGATAGTTGCTGTACAGGTTCAACTGAAAGATCTCGGTAGAGACTGCACTAAACAACATTCACTGGCTGAGTGTAACTTTCAAGTACTTTTCTCTTTAACTCAAACGCATGCTTGCGGCCGTCTCCAAGCGGTGTTGCCGAGGCCTGACGTGGCCCCTGAATCCATACTGGTTAGGTAGGCCTCATGCCCTCATCGCATGCACACGCCGTCGAGCACCCATGGCGACAAAGTTCCCTTCACTGTGTGTAGTCTAGACGCTGGTCTCCCTTACACCATGGCTACGTCAAGACGACCTTTTGTGACGTGGGAGTCTCAACAATGCTCCCAACCAACAGTCGATCGGATAGATAGCAAAACGTGCAAATATTTCACTTTCATTCTTTTACTGAGGCCGTTAAGTAAACGCCAATGATTACGGACATAACAGTCGGTTAATGTCAGAAAACAGATGGCGAGATAACGAACTGAAAAGCAGTGGAACTAATTCTATACCTGTGAGGCAATGACATCTGTAAAAAAAAATGTACCTTTCACGTCTGTTCGATACGCTCCTTTATCTTTGTTAGGAAATGTCGAAAAGTCAAAACTGTCGAGTGCTCAACAATTGCAGGAGAGCTGGGACAGAAGCAGCAGATGGCTGAAAGACATACAGGCCATTAAAAAAAAACGCTGCTCCCTAAAGGTTTTTGGAGAGGAAATAAAACAAATCACATTTATCTCCCTTAACATCTGTCTACTCTTTGGGAGTATAGGGACCATAATGCAAACAAAGTGTTTTGAAACCCCAGTACTCTAGAACACTGTCCCGCTCCCTAAACCTATACATTATTAGCCTTGTAAATCAATACAGCCAAACGGAACCCGACCCTATAAATGTAGAAGAGGTAACAGTCTTAAGCAGGTCCCAGGACGTCCACTGACCAAAAGTTCCTAACCATTCTGAAGCGTTGGTGAGTATAACTGCACGTTGAATGCCTGTCATTTTAACCAAGATATCTGATCCTCCGAGAATCCCGTGGTAGCCGCTAAAGATGGCCTGGGAAGACTCCCGCAGAGTAATCCTTGCAACCATCAACATGTGGAGTTTCCACGGCAGCTAAATGAAATTACAACGTATTAAAATAAACGTTTTTTTTAAAGTTGTGTGTTGCAAATCTGATAGACCGTTAGTCAGACATATATGGGCGTCAGGGGAACGCATGCATGACGTGTTCCCGTTCATAGCCCGTTGACAAAGTTTATCAGGCTGCTAGTGTTCTGTGGACCGCGCAGACGCTAGGTCTTAGTAACGGTAAGCATTTATGTTGTCACCGCAAACCTCTAAGATTGTATCGTCAAAAGATAGGTTAAAACTGTAATCTGACTAATGACCCATGAAGGCTGGGTGTTACACTTGGATGCAGTTTATACTGCACGCTATATAGTATTATTCTAAAAGATTTAGATTGACTCTATACCTTGCTGTATTTAGTGCAGTGACATAGCTATAGTGTATTTTTCTAAAAGATTTAGACTGACTCTATACCTAGTCCAGTGATATACCTATAGTGACCAGCTCACAGCAAGCGAACTAATCATATAGAGAAAAGGGGGTAGAGGGGAGAAATCCTTCGGTTCCGTATGGCGGTTTTTCCGATTGGGGGGTGGGGGAGGTTTTGAGTGGCCCTAAAAGGTGACTTTGGTGAATTTCTATACTGGGCAGGCATTGAATTTATTGAATTGCCCAATTTAAATGAATTTTTGCCAACTTTATATTTATTTTCCAGTGAAAGTAATGGTAGCTGGGAATACCAGGCGTTGGGTCAGCGTTCTCTTAGTTTTGCTGCCCCTAATGCCTGCTAAACTGTGCGATGCTCCTTCTCTTTGTTATGGAGCGGGTTGATCGCTCCGTAAAATTTTCTTCTCTCTCTCTCTTTCTCTTCCAAAACAAGGAAATCTTTCTGAGAGGCCTTCTACATGTTTTATTTGAGACCACCGCTTCTGTTGCCCGCCTTATCCTCCGCTCACCTCGCGTGCCTCTACTGCCCAGTCTCGGCTCTCATGGCGTTCGGCTTACATCATTTATTCTGCGTCTCTCCTCGCTTCATCACTACTCTGAGACGTGCCTTTGTCCGGCCCGCACCCCGCTTTTACTGGGTGGACGCGGGCCGCGACGGAGGCATTGCCAGCTACAGCAGCAGCTAGCGGGTGAAAGTGCGGCAGATACCGCGTTTTGAGTTTCTTACGCGTACAAACCTCAAAATAAAAGACCTAAGAATATATCTACAGAAACATTGAAAATATATGATCGATAGAGTGCGCTTTGCTCTTC
Organism: Lanistes nyassanus; assembly: GCA_004794575.1. Taxonomy (NCBI): domain Eukaryota; kingdom Metazoa; phylum Mollusca; class Gastropoda; order Architaenioglossa; family Ampullariidae; genus Lanistes; species Lanistes nyassanus. The sequence goes on from SMGT01006394.1 coordinate 508,475, forward strand.
TTGTTAGTGTAAAGACAGTTTAGCAGAATGAGAAGGAAATAAAGATAATTACGTTAAAAGGCAGTTAAACTAGCTAATGTGAATAGATAAAGAGAAGAAATATGCCTACAAACTAACCCAGTCTATCAAGACGTGATGAGTTTAGTATCTACCGAAAGAGTAAGTCGAGGAGAATCAGAAGATGTTAATTGTTGGTATCGGCAACTACCCTAGAAGGATATAGAGATGTCAAAAGAGAGTGAGCCTAGCACAGCACACTGTAAGATGACACAGCGCGTCACAGCCACGTGTCACTGGGGTACTCAACCTGGGTACCGCCCCCCGGCATCCGCTGTGCCTGTGAGCGTGGTGGCCACAACCGTCTCCGTGATGGCTGCGTCCGTCACATCTTGCTTCATTCAAAACACAAAGCCCATCTCTTTCACCTCGGTTTTCACTGACTGTGCCGAGCTTGTTTGGTAACGCTGCGCTATGAGAGGGCGAGAGAGAGAGAGAGATTGCGAGCAAAGTTGGTGGCTGCTTTCTTGGTGCGTCTTTATGTGGTTGGGTGTGGTGTCTGGTATACTGTGTGATACTGTGGCTGTCTTCGTTGTTTTAGTAAAACGCATTGAGTCCTTCAGGCGAATAGCGCTCTAGAAGAATCCTTTTATCGTCGTCGTCGTCGTCGTCATCATCATCATCATCATCATCATCATCATCATCATCATCATCATCATCATCATCATCATCATCATCATCATCATCATCATCATGTCAATGTTCATAATAGTCTTTGAAAAGTCTTATTGGTCGTGTTTTGATGTTTATAACTAAATATTGTTCTGTTTATCTTGAATTTAGTTTAGCGTTTCTCTTTAAAACCACCGTGAGAAATAAAGAATCAAACGCACGGAGCATGATACTCTGTTGGACGCTACAGACGAGCTCCGAAGTCAACTGACACCGGTCCCCAACCCCTGCCCCCCCCCCTCCGTCGGTCACTCGCTGTAAGCTGAAGTTGAGGAATGTGGTTACATAACACTTGTAACAAATACTTAAATATGTTTCTCAAACTGAGACACGAGTCATACCGAGGTTAATACTTGTAACCGAGACCCGAGTAGACCCATTGCTTAACCGCCGTCCCCATGGTTACAGGTGTCGTCTGTCGAGACTCAGCATGGACAGTCTGTCTCTGTTGCTCCTTCTGGCTGCTGGGGTCATCGGAGGTCAGTTAATCACACTAACGGGATAACGAACAGACTGGGGCAGACTTTAAAATATATATATGTATAACAGGTCACTCTGGTTATGTGGTACATCGAGACTACTCTTGGGGTTGTACATGGCTGCCTCGGGTATCCCAAGTTTTGCCTAGCTGTACAGAATCTCTCATTTTCGATTTTACATATATGCAGCATTTCCTTTGAAATGTTTTAATAAGCAACTACTTTGATTAACTTGTGCCCCAGTTAAGAAGAATTTTGATTTTTGTTTTGTTTGGTTTTTGTCTGTCTGTCTGTCTGTCTGTCTGTCTGTCTGTCTGTCTGTCTGTCTGTCTGTTTGTTTGTTTGTTTGTTTGTCTGTTTGTTTGTTCGATCGTTCGTTCCTTCTTTCGCTCCAATCCTTCGTTCATGTGTTTATAAACACTAACTCCAGACTAGAGTAATTGCTAAGGACGCGAAACGTTGCTATAAAGTTCCCCATCCGTGGCCTGGCCGTTGGTCGGTCAAACTGAACAGGTCATGCGTCCTACGTGTGTTACGGCCAGAGTGGCCAGTACCTGTACCAGTTCTCTGGCGACAAGCTCAAGGTGGAGTTTCCGTGCAAGTTCAACGCCCTCCGCAACCAGGTGTGCGGCAACTACCGCCTGACCGTCACGCCAGGTAATGCCTGGAATGGCGTCCGCTATGTGACCTACTCTGCCTGGCTCGGCGTGACGAGGCTGTCGGATGAGAAGTCCTGGTTGGGACGCACCACCATTAAAATCGCCGGACAGGTTTGTGAGCTGAGAATAAATTACATAAATGCATATGCAGTGCTCACGGTACAATATTTTTATAGTTCTATGAAGTCCACAGCTGGGGTGTGTAATGATCCTGGTCACGTACATATGGAAGAAGAAGAATAAGAAAAGAGAGAGATAAAAAAAACTGCTCGTGATGCATTGCTGGTGTTGGTTACAGTATGTCAAGGACATTCAGTGTCAAGCCGGCACTGGTCGTCAGCCGTACAACAAAAAGGGAGGCGACTTGGAACTGAAAGATATCTTTGACGTCAGCATCGCCAATGACAGCTTGTCCATCATCGTCACGGAGAAGAACAATGTCTTCTCCTTCGAGTTCGGCCTGTACGAAGTGTCTGGCGAACGGCAGTCGTCCTCTGACTGGAAGTTCGTCTGCAACGCTCCCGATGTGAAGCTCGTCCCTTACCCACAGCAGCTCTGTGGTGAGCAGAGTTCAGGCTTCCCGTATTTACACTGACAAGGCTGTAACAGTATCCCCTTACTATACAGCCCTCACTATATTCACTTGACGACAATAAACAACCAGTGATAAAGGTCCCTGGTAACTGACCAGAGCTTTTGCACTTCTCGATGAAATACGTATAGTCTCTCACTCAAATAATGCACCCAAATTAAATTGATATCTTTTGAGAATTGCCAAATGCTGTATAATTTTCAGTGACTATGAATTTCAGAATCGGTATCAAGTAAACTCGGCAAGATCACGGAATATTTAACTTCTAAAGGCAGTAAAATGCCCAGCAAACCGAAAATTTACTGACATCGGGGTCTAGGAGCTGAGTAACAGTGTCGTAAGATGTCGTTGCTAGATACTGACTGAAATGCACTGGGATACACACCAAACCTTGTCTGTGCGCGGGTGTCTGGTGCCTTTATGTAAACGTGCTTGCGAGCTTGGTTCTTGCTTACCACAGGTAATGGTACCAACAATTACGTCAGGAGACGAACTGAGAAAATGGCCGTCATCAAAGACGAAGAAGCTGTCGTCATGTTCGATGTTTTTACAAACCCGGGCATCACACAATATGACTCGTGAGTTGGTCTCCTACATACTACCTCATCAACAGTCATACCCAATGTAGGCGTATTGGTTCATCAAATTGTTTATTGCTAAGCTCATCTTTCATTTAGCTCCCAGTTTATGAGATTTGGCGCCTTATAAATACTCTTATTATTGCTGTTGTCGGTATTATTTTTTAAACCCCACAATTTTCAAGACAGTGTACTGATTTTCCCTACATACCCATTGCACCACCAACTTGTTAGTGCTTGAGGTGTTTGCCTGAACGCTAGAAGTTGTCTTGTGGTCTGAATACACGTCGTGGCTGTTGGCACACAGAATCAACCCGCTGTGCGAGGAAGCCCAGGATTACATCATCAATACCTGCGTCAACGACACAGCCCGCGAAGAGGCGGTGAACCTGTGTTGGCGAACTGTGGGCAGCCCAGGACACAGGCAGTGTTTATCTAAGTACACCTACGATCCCATGGAGATGTTCACGGTGAGCAGCAAGATGCAGACAACATCTGTCCAACATGCCTGCGATCTTGTTACCATGACCACTGTTGGATGTCAATGACGACAGTGCCTTGGCACAAATCCTTCGACGTAATGGATGCATATGCAGAAGGCATTCTTTTTGTCTCTGTTCGCGAACTTTACCTTGTACACCATTTCATCTTTGGTTTATCTCTAACACACACGCACGCACGCATACACACACGCACACACAGGCACGCGTATGTCAATATAAAAGAACGCAATTGTTCGTAGGTTGCCCACAGTATAGAAGACCTCGTTTTGATGACATGTAATGATGACGTGAAAATAATGGCGAGATCAATGCTCACTTTTCCCGACTGTTTTTTTTTCTTCTTTCCTGGCCTCAGAAATGTGTGGACTGGGCCTGCAGTGGGTTTCCAGCACCGGCTAAAGACGTCAAGAAGAACTGCAACGCTTTGGCGGAAGCCGTGGACGACTGTCGGGAGTTTCCCGGGCTGAAGGCCAAGATCGACAAAGCCCACTGTTACGCCGGTCTCCGCTGGGTGATGGACGGGGAAGAAGAGGGATGTCCCCATAGAGAGTAATATTCCTACGACGAGTGTCTCTTGCTATCGATGTGACCACGAATGGACCTCGCCGACAACCCATAGAGCCAGGAAACTACCTACATGGCTCTTTTTGTTTTTCCTCCCCAGTCCTCCTATTCTACTCTTTTCCTTGTTCTTTTCCGTCTTCTTTCACTTTCACTTGCACTTTGCTTTGTCTTCAGACCAGAAAATCGTATATCTTTCACAGTAACCAAAATAAAGACTTACTTCTCCAGCCTTGATTGTTGTTTTGACATCGCGTGAATAACAAAGAGGGATAGGAGGGGAAAAGAACTGGTGAGAAAAATGGTCAGAAGAAGGGAAGCGGGTTTCCCATTCAATAGTGCGTGCGTGCGTGCGTGCGTGCGTCACAAACCCCTACTGACAAACACTAAGTATTATCATATGATTCTTCATAAAAAAAATAAACACAAGCTACTGGGACAAATATAAAAACGCCCTCGGTATCCCAAGGCCACTGACCAGTCACTAGTCCGCCCTTGGAGTTACGATGACTGATTATCCTCTAAAACGACCATTTCATAGGTAAGCCGGTCAGACGAACGAGAAACAGAAATCCCGAGCCCAAACAGTGATACCGTGCACCGGGATACAACTTTCAACAGCGTCGAATTTGCCCGGCAGACCCACTTTCAGCTGGTGCGCCTCTCTAGTCTCTACAAGGCTACGTATAACACTCTGCGTGCCATCCGTAGGTACCAGAGATGCTAGTTGGGTGTATTGTTAGAGCACAGTTTGGGAGAGGACATGGGACATATGACAGGTCTGGGAACTACACTTAACATAGAGCAAGACAGACACTAGGCCAGACACATCACTTTTAGCCGCCCAGCACTCAGTTAACCATAAACACAGAAGCTATAGTCCCAAACATGCACTGTCCACGAGGGCCACAGAGTGTGCATATGCCAATCGCTATCACACGTGCAGATCGTGGGAATCCAACATTTAACACTTAGGTTAGGTATATAAACTCCGGTGGGGATAGATGCGGGATACAGATAGAGGAACGACTGAAGGTATTCAGGTCGACGAAATGGCGGGATAGAAAGTTGAGATTTAGTGTTTCGTGATTCCTACAGTGTTTGGATGTAGTTTTGATGTATGTTGGGGGCCTAATGGCCGGTTAGCCAGACCATGAGGAATAAAAGAACTGAACTACAAACAAAGTATTTGTGGACTTCTGTATTTGGGGTACCGATGACCCGATCTACATAATGTAACATACTTAACACTGCCAGACATACCATTGAACACCGGCAGTAATATCACTGAACGACGACATACCATTGAGTACCAGGAGACATCCTACTGAACACTTGCATAATCCACGTATCCATCGCAATGTCCAGGGACGCTCTGGAGAACGTATTACTGACATGGACGCACATCAAGTTCTCTACCAAACGACACCCTGCTTCCTTCTCCGCGTGTCTTTCCGTTTGTCTTTTATTGCTTCTGTCGTTTTTGTCAGCTGATTCTCCTGCTGTGCACATAGCGTATGCCCACTGGATGACATTGGCAGAAACAGTTTTTCTGCGTGATCTTGCAGCTGCTTGCAATGTTACGCTTGATAAGAAATGTAGAAGAAAATCACTTCAACCCTACTAAAACTTGAAAGGTGACAACTTACTTAAATTTTCTGCCTTCTGTCGCCATCTCATGAACAGGGTTTCTCCCATCTGACATCGAACATACCCCCACGCTTATTTGAACTATTGCAAGCAAACGGTCCAACATAGAAGCTGTTCTAATTCCAGAACCTCTCATGGCTGGTGGTTGTTCCCCAAGTTGCTTCAAGTTTTATTCGACATTTTAAAAACAGGTACAACAAAAGAATTTAGCCAAGCGAGAATTAGACAGACGACAAGTCTACGTTTCAGGGCATGACTCCTTCTTCAGGACGGCACAGACAGATAAAAAAAAAACAATAATAATTTAGCTGAGAAGGATCATGCACGGTCGATATACAGAAAGAGAATTTGTGTGTGAGAGATTTCTTTGTCATAAGACCACTGTCCTTTAACAAGGGGGAGATAACTAGAAAACATTTACATAACAACATTGCATACGTATCCGTTCAACTTCCCATTCAAACGGATCCATTCAACTTCACATTCGAAGCAAAATTTAAATGTGGTCAGTAGATTGACCTAACAAGTTACGTGATTCGTACACCAATGCCTCGAAACAGTCATGGTAATAACCTTTATATATATATACTGGTTATAACGCAGGCCATTCGCAATCAACTGCATGAAAGCTTTCGTCTTCACGATGAATTCTGTCTTCTCTCCAGTGCTAAGTGTATAAATCTAGCTAGATTAACCATTTCTCTAGTCTTCTCAGATTGTCATTGAGAATGCAGAGCAGGGCAGATGGTGCATGAGATGGCATAAATGATGTTTTTGTTGGTGAAGTAAAATGACGCTTGATGTTGAAGGTGGTTTTTGGCGTGTGGAGCTGTGGTGATGTTGAGGTATGGACATGTGTGACAGCGGGCGACATTGCATGAGGTGGTGCCAGGGGGTAGAGAGGAGGGGGTGTGTACTGAGTTTGGAATGAACTAGGTCACACAGGTTCTTGTCCCGCCGGGATGCCAGGAGAAGGTGGGGGTTGACTGAAGAGATGTCTCAGATTTGGATAGTTGGAAAGGAGGATTCTTCGTTCATAAAGGTTGTGGGGGTTGTGGGTGAGTACTGCGATGGGGCGAGGCTCTATGTGTTTGGTTTGGTGGGCTGGAGTGCGAGTGCGAGTGCGCGTGGTGTGGTGTGGAAGAGGCTTTTTTGTTTAGCAGAGGACAGAAGATCTAGAGGGTAGTTATGAGCCAAGAAGAAGTCCAACATTCTGTCAGAATGGCCGCCAAAGTCGGTGTCGTCGGAGCATAGTCTGCGGAGTCTAAGGAATTGTGAGTAGCGTATGCTGTTTAGTGTGGAGGGTGGGTGGGAGGAGTAGAACTCTAGGTGTGCGTGTGAGTCCGTGGGTTTGTAGTGGATGGTGGTTGCTAGGAGGCCGTTCTGTAAAGTTATGTTAACGTTGAGGAAGGTGACAGATGTGCTTGCGATGTTTTAGGTGTACTGTATAGCAGGGTGGAAGTTTTGTATGTACTGAATGTATTGTAGCTGGTGTGACTCAGAGATGAAGGATGCGCCCAACAGCAGTCGACGAAGTTTGAAAACCGACCGAGACGTGTACTCAAGGACCCCCCCACCACCACCACCACCATCAAAAATTATATATATATATATGGACCGGATTACGGATAACTCGATACAGGCCAACATGCGTTTTACAGATACAGAGCGATTGTTAGCAAGTCACGTAAGGGACGGACAGGAAATTATGATTACTCAAATACAGAAAACCACACTGACTGTTCACATAAGGGACGGACAGGAAATTATGATTACTCAAATACAGAAAACCACACTGACTGTTGTTAAAGATGTTGATTTATATACCCTCTGTTCAGAAAAGCAGAGAATCGTTTGGACCAAGACCACCTTAATGGATCTGGTCTGGGGAATCTGTGCAAAGTGCGAACAATGCCAGACCTTGCCTTCTTTGAAATTTCTGTTTGGAAGCAATGCGAAGCGGTGAAAGCAGAATTATAAGCATGTTGGGGCAGTTGAAGAGAGAGAGAGAGAGATCTTAGAAACCTTCACGCTGCGTAAGCTAAGTTTCCAGGCCGGCATTCATAGTTATCGGGAACCAAAGCAGGCCATTACACTGACATCAAATGTGAATCACTGATTGTTAAACGTTAAATGCGGGGTATGGCACATATACGCACGCTGGTTACATTTGAATTATCAATAGTCTGATGACGATGAATAGTGTAACTGGTTACAACTAACATGCAGGCATTACAAGAGAGCGACTTCAAGTGATAACGGGAGAAGACGGAAGAAATCAAAGATGCTGAATTATAAACGAAAGGCAGTGGCTATTTGCACAGTCCCGTGCAGAACTATTTGCACGACTGACGTCATAACTCCGAAGAGCCGTCGCTGGCAACTTCTCCATACTTCCTTACATAACGTTTTCTACGTAGAAACCTTTGTCACTGCCCCACATGTTTTTTCTCGTCCTGTTTCTGGTACAAATCATACGATAACGCGGGGCAGTGGCGGAGTCGAGGTTTGAAATCAAATCGATTTGCCATACACGATGCACAGTTTGACCCCCCCCCCTCCACGTATTTCCTCAGACTGAGATTACTGAGGTAAAAATGCAAGAGCAAAAGTATTTTATCGTTCACCATTTTGCATTTGCTAAATAAAGCCCTAAAAATAATGTAAGCGTTTGTTTACTTTGCTAGGGTAGAAAGTTTAATACACGCTTCAGAAACCCTCCCCATATTCAGATTCAGGTAAAAAAAAAAGTATCAACGAAAGTAATTCATCGTTCATCGTTAGTGAATAAAGACAGAAAAATACTGTAAGTGCTTTATAATCAATAAAGAACAAATGAGGACAGAGCGCTTAAATTGTCGAAAGATAACTCAAACAAAGGTACTGGCAGCGCTCAAACATAGCCGTATGCAGAGGTATGTGCCCAAGGGAGCTTACCGTACCCAAACACGTAGCAAAGAGAGGGCCGAAAGAAAGGAACTTGGCAGATCCTCAAAAAAAGATTACTTTCGTTGATACTTTTTTTTTAACCTAAATCTGAATATGGGGAGGGTTTCTGAAGCGTGTAACATATGCTAATCTTTTAGGGTCATCATTGAAAACGTTGCAGTTTCCTGGAAGATCTTTACTGCCTATACGCCTCCCCTAACCCCCACCCAACCCCTAGCCCCCACCCCTTACCCTTCCCCTAACCCCCCTCCGGAACATCCCCCTCTCCCTCCCTCCCCCGCCCCCGGAAAGACCTGCGAAATATAGCTCGCCATTTGATTGGCTCCGCGTTTTAGAGATCCTAAATAGAGCTCGTCATTTGATTGGCTCCAGTGAAATACAGCTTTTACATGCTGGTATGCTCGACTTGCCTTACTTCCCTTGTTAACTTCCGGTTTACTCTATTTCTCGTTTGCACGTGTGAAGGTTTGTTTCTGTTGTTTTGCTGTGATCTACCTGTCATTTTGCACGACAGTCGTTAGTATCGAAGACTGTATAAATAAACTAAAATAGTATTCCTTGTTTTTATCAGTCTGCTTTGGGCGAGCCTGTAAAAAGACATCATACTCATAGATGTCCATGAACCATCGATTGATCAGATGAGATTGAGATTGATTGCTTGAAACTTGATCGATTCCTGGATTTTATCATTATGCGGATGGCTACGCATAAATCCTTATGCTACTTTTACCAGTTACTACATCCCCCGCCCCTGTGAACACTTTAGCCCTGTAGCCTAAGAATTCCTCGAAAGGCATAACGCTGATAATTTCTGACGGGTCGGTAAAAACACCGAATGGGGCCTGTGTGTGTGTGTGCTTGAGAGAGAGTGTGTATGTCACTATGTGCGCACTTGTGTGTGTGCTTTTGCGTGTGCGTGCGAGTATATGCGCGCCTGCGTCGTGTGCATGCTTGCGGGCGTACGTGTGTGGTAGGCCTAGTGTGTACCAATAACTCATTGCAATGTGCATGCTTGTTTGGGTCCGATTTAATATTTTCGGGCCGGATTCAATATTTTCAAGCCAGTGCCCGATTCGGTGTTTTCAGGGCCCGAATCAAATCCGATTCGGTGTTTCCAGATTCTCTGTTTTCACCGACTGATTTGTGACAGCAACTTTATATCTGTAATATAATAGTAATAGTAACAAGATTGTAAAATCATGTCTTGTACATAGAATAACTATATATATATATAGTCTCCTGTTCACATTTCAGAGATGACACAAAGTAAAGAGTATAAGCCAGGTCTGGTTTCACAGCTTCTGGCCATCAAGAAAAAATCTGATGAGACATTGTTGGACAGCAAACTAACAAGTCTTTTTTCATCACCAAAATTAGCAGCACCACCAAATGTCAGTCCTCAGGTAGGGTCCAAGTACAAATAAGAATAAACAATATGACTTGTTCACTGTTTGTCATGGCTCCATTTGTTGAATATTTGCAATTTAAGAACTCTGCCTATACTATAATATGGATGTCAGTCATGAAAGTTTAAACCTAAAACTAAGTTCCGCGCGGCTTCATTGTCTGTCAGTGACATGCATAAAATTCCTGCTTTATTTTGGACTTTGAGGGGTTAAGTTTAGCCATAACTAATTATCAGCTTGAAAACATGCCACCTTCTCAAATGCCAGTTGATTAAGTTTGGTCCCTGATAATGAGCAAAATGTCGAAAATAGTTTAGCGTACAGTTATTCTGTCACAGAGTTACGACCAAAATCTAGTTATGTTGACAAATTTAAATATTTAACACCTGCTGATTTGTGAGTATTGCAACCAAACTTGCCAGTAGTTACCAATATTTTTTCTTTGCCATGCCTTGATGATCAGAAACTGCAGGACAAGGACATAATGCACATATTTATTGTAATTCCAGCTTAAAAAGACCTTCATTGCCCATACACCAGGCTTCAACCCTCCACCAGGGATTGTGCATGAAAGCTTGAAAAAACAGGACCAGACAGGGGGGTAAATTGAATTCCTAACAGCTGACTCATCTGTGGCCAAGGATGGGGTGTAAAATGTTCACATTGCTTTTTCTTATACATAAAACTACCACACAATGTGATTAATCCATATTGGGAGTGGGGAGGCTTTATCTTATGGACATAGAGAAATAAAAACTCAACCAGCCCAGCTTCCCTGTGTATGGGGCTGACTTACATTAAGTGATGACAAAGAACAGATCTGTCTAATAATGAACTTTAGTTCATCATGTGTGCCTTGTGATTTTATGGTAATAAGAACCATAATACTATGCTATCGAGGAAGCTTGTTTCCTGCCTTGTAAAAGTAATATCTATTTCTTATTTTTTCTGCCATTTGTCTATGTGGAAACAGGAAACAAGGAAAGAGACAGAAGTCATCGAAAACTGAAGAGGAGAGTGATGAAGAAGAAGGAAAGGAAATCAAACGTCCTAGGCGGGATCGGCTTAAAAAAGCGGATGAGAAACGAACAGTTTTTGTTGGAAATGTACCCTTGTCTTGTAACAAAAAGGTTAATGGATTAACTTTGCATGTTATTGTAAAAATTTAACAAGATATTCTAGAATAGTGGTTAAATTATGCCAGAAATGCACAAGCCAGTGTTTTACCAGAAATATCCAATTCAATACATTTGTTGTGTTAGTCATGGTCAAAAGTACAGTGCTTAACCACAATGGCACTTGATAGTTGCAGCTGGACATAAACAGCTTCACTAATAGCAGACTTCAGGGTAGTTATGGCCAGGTTACTGTGCAATAAGCCATGATAATGTGAACCATACAGGGCCAAAGTTAAATTCAAATTTTTGTTTTCGCGCCCCACCAAGCAAAGCAAAAGAAGTCAAAATAAGTGGAAGTTCTACCCTGTAATTAAAATTAGGTAGTGTACTGAAACTGCCACTTGAAATTGGAAAAGGAAAGAAATGTGGGGTATATTCACAATAAAGGTATTATCAGCAAATTAACAGGTAAATATTGTAAGGTATTAGCTATGTGTTTACAGTAGATCCCAAATTTGTCTTCTGCCTACAAGTAATATGTGTTTGTCACACTTTCATAATTAAAATGTTTCAGAAACTTGCAAAGCTTTTTAGGAAATTTGGAGACATAGAAAGCATCCGCTTTCGTTGTGCGGTATGTGTATTTTTATTATTGCACTTGAAAGACAGAAACCATCAGAGGAAGATTGTAGATGATTCAAACCAACATCCCCAGCCATAAACTTGTGCCACATTTTAGTGGAAATGCTATTTTGGAATACTAATCTGAAGAACTGTGCAAGAAAACTGTAGTGGCATGCAGAGTAAAACGTTGAACAAAAACTGTAAAACTCCAGCTCATAGTGTTTTCATTTGCTAGAAAATATTAGAGGACATCAGATTTGGTCCATCTTTTTGGTGTGCCGTTTGACCTGCAATTACAAGTCAAATTACTTTCTGCAGCCTGTTGCTGATCCAAGTTTGCCCAAAAGAGCTGCAGTAATCAAGTAAGTTGAAAGGAAGTACGGGAATAGTATAATTAAGCTTTAGAAATCAGTGGTGACAAAATTGTGTAATTTACTTAGCTGTAGGAAGCTTTAAATTGGGATAGTTGGGACTTGCACTTGGATGCTTTAA
>SMGT01006394.1:520824-539128 GCA_004794575.1 Lanistes nyassanus
TTTGCAGGCTGCTTCTGTACAGGTGTATCTGTATTTTTACGCTTGGATTTTTGAATACGACCTTTGGATTTGTTTCTGCAGCTATTTAAAATTTAAAGTCTTCTAAATTTGCTTTCCAAAATGGAAAAAAAATTCTTAAAAATTGAAAATTGTATGGATTTCAAAATCCAAACGTACAAATGCTCTAATTATAAGCATGAATTAAAAACAGAAAACAGTTTTATGCTAGGTATAATAGTTTCTTAGTTAATGAAGTTTAAAATTTACTGTTTGGCGGCCATTTTGAATGGTTGTCATGGCAACCGACTGCTGAAACTTTAATAAAGAATCATTTTTGCCAATATCTTATCATAATCATTTAAGATATTTATAAAATCAGGTTGTAGAAAGAATAAATAACTTTTTGGTTCGAGCTGCCGTGTCCCCCCTTAATGCATTCAGTCACCTTTGCAGCAAAGTGAATGCACGGTGAGAAAATGTTGCAGGAAGGAATTTCATGAACAGCGGCACAACATTGTTGCATATGTGTGCTTCACACAGGAGTCTGCAGCTCAGACGGCCTTGAAACTGTAAGTCTTTGTAAAACTCTTTCCTGCAGACCTTTTTCACAGATTTACCACTTAACAAAACTGCATCTCTTCTTGCTCCTGACTTTTTCTTTTCGCAGATCTACGGTTTAACAGAATTGATTCTCATCCTTCCTTGTGCTGTATTCTTGGCTGCCTGTACTGAGAGGGATTGGGAGGTGGGGTGGGATGCACATTGCATAGTGGTATCACTTACTTGCCGCTGATATAGAGGGTTTGGAGCCCGTGTCCAGCATGTACATTATTTGCATATGCCACCTATTTACCGGGCTAGTCACTGGGGGTTTTTTTTTCAGGTGTTGTGGTGTTTTCTTCCTTCATGACCTAAACAATAAACTAATTTTTTTCCTGCAACATCATTTAGATGGCAAGATCTGAAGTATTTCCAACTTATTGTTCTAGTCCGCAGTTCATTGAGCTTGCTGTATTATGTATACTTTTGCGGATTTTTTTTCCAGCAATGGGCAGGTGGTGGATGGCTTGCATCTGAGAGTAGACTTGGCCCGCATGCAGAAGGTGAACCAGTGATCAGACTTGAATATTTCCATACATTTGACTGTATTTTGCATTCGTTTGAAAGCTGGGGTAGTTATTTCCTGCTGAAGCTACATGTAGTGCCTGATGTACAGGAAAGTGGGAGATTTTTTTGAGATATCTTTTAAATAGTCTGTTTTTGACAGCATTTTCCTGTGAATATTGTTACAGCATGACAATACAAGATCAGTGTTTGTGGGGAATCTTCCTTTCAGTGAGTATTTACTTTGTATGGCTTTGCTGTTTGATTTGGCCCTGTTTTGATCCTTAATCTTGCTGCACACTGCCCATACAAGCTTTTACTGGGGGCTGGGGAGGGGTAACAGGTATCTGGTGTGTGACTGTAACATTATGGAAGTAAATATATTGTGGTCCTGATGAAGGGATGTATTTATTTTTCAGCTGTAGAAGAAGAATCAGTTCGTTCTCACTTTGCTGACTGTGGTGAGATAGACAATGTCCGGATCATCCGGGACCGGAAAACAAATCTTGGCAAAGGATTCTGTTATATTTTGTTTGAGGTTGGTTTACCTGCTGTCCAAGTGGTGCATTTGATGTGATTTTTAAGTTGCAGGCAGGTATGCAAGTGTGTGTGACAGAGAGAAGAGGGGAGAGGGTATGCCTGCTTGTGTCTGAAAGAGAGAACCTATTTTGGCAAACTGAGGCTCAAAGGTCTTAATAATTTTTCAAATAATTGTTCTCCGCAGTCCAAAGACAGTGTATCCCTTGCCATGAAACTTCAAGGAACCAAACTAGAGGGAAGAGAACTTCGAATAGAGAGATGTTCAGAACAGCACAGAAATTTAATACCAAGAAAGATGAGCAAAACAAACAAAATATCCTTTTCAACTGGTTTTATGTTTCTGGTATTTATGCCTATGTATCACAGTCTGAAAAAAAAAACTATAGCAAACTAGAGATTGTCCTTGACTAACCTACAATGTTGCAAGGCGAAAGGATACAGGATCAGAAACTCGGCATGAACGTCGCAGATCCTGGGGGCCAAGTAATGCTCCATCAGCTTTTCAAGGCTTGAAATCTAAGACATCTGTCTCTAAAAAACTGGCCAAGCAGAAGAAAAAAAAGAGGAAAGTGGATGAAGTGACACGAGTGCTAGGGCCTGCGAGCCAGCCTCCTTTGGCTGGTGTCAAAAGAGGATTGAGGAAGCAGGGACAGTTGAAAGGGAAAAAGAAAAGTCCAAAGTTGGCTAGCAAAGCTAAAAAAATTAAAAGAAACTAAAGGACATCTGTGTGCGGGCTTTTTTTCCTTTTATGGTGAGATTGTGTTCTATGACATTATGCACTGTGCTCTGTAAACACTGGGTGGGAAGTTCATGGAGAGCTGAACGAGTCATTCAAACATGGCACTTCCTCTGTAAGTGTGGAGTTGCAGATTACTGTGCATATTGTGTGCAAATGTTTGCAAAATTCTTGTTGCCTCATGCAAGTTGTACATGCAGTAAGTGGATTTTAACTGCACATCTAGATGGCGGGTTGCTTCAGCTTGTCACCAGTACAGTTATAGTCACATGAATGTCGGGTTAGATGCTATCTCTAGTATCTTCCTGCACAAGGGCTGATCGACAGCTGCTTTGAAGGAACTAATCTGTGACAGGCTTACTCCCATATCTTCTATAGCTTGTCACTTGTACAACTTTTGATAAGGATGCATACACACAGGCAATCTGTGACAACAGATAATTTTTAACTACAAAAAATAGGTAATGTTTAAATTTGGAATGGCAAACCATACTACCACTAGTCTCCTTTTAGTTTTTTCACAGAAATTTTTAAAAAAAACAAAATTTCACATGCATGTGTTAGCCCCTGAATGTACTGACACTGAAACTGTCATTTGGATGTGTCTAAGTTTGTGCATCGGTGCACAGTCATGTGCAAGCCTACAAAAAAATATGTTGGTAAAGACATGTCTTCTCACGTTGAGTAATAATTCATGTCTTCTTTTCTGGTAAACTGAAGTCTGCTCAAAAGTATCCAAACAGGTCCAGTTCAGAAAATCAGGTAACTATAAAAAGTCAGCACGAACATGTTGCTGATCAAAGTTTTTCATCTCTCCTTGATTTTTGAGTTGATCTCTCTGTAGCTGTTCACATTTTACTTGGATGGGACATACTGCTTTGGAGAAAGTTACAGTCAATTTCTCAGTTTCCTGTTCAGAAGTAATGGCCTGTTGTCGGCCTTGGCCCAGCCACCAGGTGGCAGAATCATTCAAAGGCATAACAACGCAAACCCCAAATAGATCAACACTGTAATGTCATCTTACTACATATAATCCAATAACACTGCATATTATGCTGATGTATTTTAGTTTTACAACTTCATTCTAAGCAAACAAAGCACCAAAGCAGTAACTGGTATTTTAGAACAGATATGCTCTTAGTAGTATTATACTATACTGTATAGTAGGGCCAAGGGTCTACAGGGTTTAATATTATAAGTAGGATATATATGATAGTTGGCCCAAGGGTCTACTACAGTCTTCTGGAATCACCTGTCTTGCAAATACTGATTTGCAATGTTCCACCACTGTTGATGTTTTCAGATGAGCTATCTCAAGCCACCTGGAATGATACTCAACTATCAATTGATAACGGTGTCCTAACTCTTTAAACACAGGAAGACCGATATGAAAATCTGCAAGCTTTTTGCAACATCAAAGTTGCAGCCAAAGGTTCCTTTTCCCACTTGCCTATATCTGCAGCTGCACTCGGTGTACACAGCGACTGGGAACCATAGAAAACTGGTCATGTTTCTGCAAGACCAGATGAAGACGAACCTGTGGAAACTGGTGCTGTTGTCAACAGTTCTTTAATTTCTTGAAATGCTGTTTCTTGTGGTGCATCCCATATCCAATCATTTTTCGTTGTGCAGTGGCTCCCTTAACAGTTTTGTTTTCTCTGCTAGGTTGGGTGTAAATTTACTGACATAATTTAGTATGCCTAAGACTCACCCGAGTTCTGTTGTGCTGGTTGAGGTTGGAAAAGTGTTGATGGCTTCAACCTTTGTAGGACCAACCTGTATGTATCCCATCCTTTAAGATTAGCATCATTATATCATATGCCTCCAAAACTTGAGCCTTGGGCAAAAAAAAAAAAAAATTCACATTGGACTTTGTCATTCAGTGTAAATCCTACTGCTTTTAGTCTGCTGAGGACCTCATACAGTCGCTTATCATGGTCTGCACGATTTCTGCCGCATCGTCAATATCACTTATGTCATTGGTGCCTTAAATTCCAGCCGAAAAGGTGTGCCATCTCTCGCAGTCTCGGTGGAAGATGTGGTCCAGAGCTGATGCCGCCATTACATCTGCATCATTCTGTGCCATGCCGAAAACCAAATTCATGAACTCGGTCTCACGTGGGACTTATCGAAGAACATGCGACTTTAATATTATCAGGGTTCTCAATCATACCTTTAGCAGCCTCCGCAGTTCTCACTCAAACACCCATTTTCCTCTCTTGTCGGTAACAAGGGGAGTCACTCTTGTTTCTGGCAGATTCCTCCACACAAACATGCATGGGAACGGAAAGGAAGTGCAAGCTCCAGAGACAGACACCTTGAAAGATAGAAAAGCTAGTTACCCATTTACATCTATCGTCAAATTCGTTGCCTTTTTATATGAAGTTTTAGTCACTGACATGAGATGAGATGGTCGACCATTTTTCAACGACATTTCATCTGTCTTACTCTTAGTCCAGATAAAGAGATCCAGCCCAAAAAGACCGTTTATAAAATCTTAAAACCACCTTTTCATACACCCGCCACCACAAAAAATATTAACTGATAGAGGCAGTTTACCTAACATGGCGTGCACAGAATATTTCCAAAGCGTTTATAGTAATTTTTGCTGGCTAGCTTTAAAACGGAAGTAACCATGGGAGTATGGCGCTCGTCTCTGACGCTTCGCGTGCCTAACGACTGTGGAGAATATTTTTGTTGACCTGGTCATCTCTGAGTAGAACTCGAAACAAGCTATATCCGAAGTGCTGTTTGCATGATACTTCTGACACTGTGAAAGGTTAATATTTTTAAGAAAGTAACAAAAAGTAATTTATGCATTTCCTTTAGCGAAATGGCTGGCGACAGCATGTCAGACGTGTTGGTGCAAAGCCACAACTGACAAATCCTCATAAAGTATGAGCAAGTCAAATTCCTCATACCTGAATGAAGACCTAGATGATTTTCATCAAGTTTTTATGAACCTTTAAACAATAGTTGCCAGTTATACAGGAATTAAAACTCCAAGAAGTAGGTGTCCGCCAAAAGAGATATATCTTCTATATCATAAACTGATAAAGCTAGAATCTGGTTGAGTGGTTCATTTGTATTTGGAAGGTAACAATGTTTTGATTCAGCCAGTGCAGTTTTGTTTTTAGGACTTCAGTAGGCCAAGGATTTAAAAGTAAATGTGTGTCTTGTGTAACACTGATGCGTTTAAACGCATTAAAACTCAGCACTTTTCACATTAAATGGTAATTCATTAATTTTAAAGCTTTATATCAGTATTGTCAGTTATGTTTAACATTTGTCGATATGGATAAAATCTTTTTGAAATTTTGTAACAGTCTAAATTTCAGCGAGGGTAAGTGTAAAACTTTAAATCTCACTTGATAATTTAACCCTTTACGAACATTAAACTGGTAGTAGTAGTCTAAAGTTATTTGTGATTTTTTAATACTTTGTTCTGGGAGTGATACCTCTTCCTGCATTTTCTAAGCAGGGTTTTGTTTGGTTTTGGGGAGGGGTGGGGTGGATGGGAGATATTTAGGTAGTCAACATGTATTGGTGTTAGTGTTGATATCAACATACCTAGATAAGACACCATGTATTGTATGTCTCCCCTTTGCTTGCAGAATGGCAGAAGTACATGTGATCGGTCAAATTCTTGGGGCATCAGGATTCCCTGACCACAATCTTTTTTGCAAATGGGGCATACATACTAGTAAGTTAACTGTGTAAAGATTTTGATTCTGGAACTCAGCCTCCCATTCAAATAGATAATGACCAAGGTAGTTAGCTTTTTTCACTCTAGAGAGCTTTTGATGCCATTGCAATCTATGAGTGAAGTTTGAATTGAACCGTGGATGTGCTTACCCTGCTGAACTTCTCGTTGTAACAGGGAGTGTGCTGATACTACTAGTTCTGACTGTTTTCTCAACTGTTGACTTTGCCCTGTTGCATAACTTTTCTGCAGGCAATGAGAGTCTTACACCAGCAAATCACTATCAAGTTATTCATGGAAAGAAAAATGGTTATGCTTGATTTGTCTTTCTTTAATTCCCAGTTTAGTTTAGTCCTGGAGCCCCCGTCTCAAAACCCACTACTACGTCAACTACCAAAAACGATCTCAACTAACAAACCAGTTGAGGGCTTCTGGAATTTTTTAAAACCAGGGGTCAAAATGACCCTCTAGCCTGAAATGTAAGGGTCAATTTATATCAAGCGAGGGTCAACCCAAGCAGCTTATGGTGTTAATTTGCCAGAAGTTAAATTTGCGATTCATTGTGATGCGCAGCTGTAAAATCTCTGCATCATTCTTGAATTTTCTACCTCCAGTTGTATGTTATCAGGAGCTCTGCATCAATCATACACTATTATACATCAAAAGGAAAATTTACAGTACCGACAATTCTCCTGGGTCCAGAAATGTCTTGAAATCCTTAGATCATAGTTCAGTGACAGTCCAACAAAATACCAGAACACCACAGCAGCATTAACACAGTGCTTACACACATGCACATGTTATGGGGGGATACATTTCTCTGTTCATTTCACAATACGAACTATGTGTGATACAGACACATACAATAATTCCAAACATGCAGGAACAATATGACAAATTTGGAACTTGCTGTGCTGGAGCAGCGGTGAATGTCAAGGATGCAACACACTTTTACAGTTCTCTTATGTCACTCAACATTACAGCGTTTCTTTACATGTATGAAATATCCCTTAGCTAAAAAGACCTAAAAGACCTGCTGCCAGCCATACCTTGTTTCACAGCACTGACCGGGCTCTATCTTTAGGCAGTGGGACTATTTCAACAGAATTCAGCGACAGCTAAATAGGCAAGATTCCTCCTCATGTCTCTTACAACATTTTCTCAGGTGGTATAAATCTATGCTACACACAGTGACCTTGTTAATGTCAGGATGGCAATCACAACTCGCAGACCCTTTTCTGCAACACAGTGCAATGTCCACTGATGGCCTCCCCATGCCATGATATATATATATATATCTTGTACTATGCTTTTGATGCTGTTCCACCATTGTAACTCTTGAACCCATCTCTTTTTTTGGTTGTGGCAAACCCCCTCACCCTTCCTTACAGGTCCCCCTCCCCCCTCTTCTCTCATACCTCCCCTGGGGTCCAGAGAATAATAAAGAAATCTTAAATCTTGAATCTTGCAATGTCCGCTGATGGCCTCCCCTTGCAGATCTCTTATGGATGTCTGCAGCTATTTGAGTCAGCTGCATGCTGGTCTTTTACTGTCCCTCTGGTTATTCACCTGACGTACACTACAGGTCTCTCACCTGGGTGGCAAATGGGCTGTGCACTCAGCACGTTTCACTGGTCCTTTGCTTGCCAGTATTTTGAGTACCTCAGGCAGTCCTCTCAGCGTCAGCCTGGTTTCCTTCTCACAGATCACACCGGTCCTCCTCAGTGCCGCACTGGTCCCTCTCTCATCAGACTTATTGGTTTCTTTCTTGTGGGACTGATTTGCCTCTCAGGTGAGATTGGCTGAGCTAACCGTTTTATACGCTTGCTCAGACATTAAGTGCATGGCCGCCTGATTATCAGAAGTCAGGGCAGATGAACGCAGTTACCATCACCTGCCCTCCACCAACTGGGCTACACCTTCCCCCTCCCTAGGTAACTTGAGGGGTGGTGTAGCAATGCCATTTCCAAGTTAGGTGGCAAGACAGCGAGTACATGAATTTCCCATCTCTCCTCATGGTAATTTGTTGGGAAAATCTGTGTAGGTAAAGAGAAAAGAAATGGGTGACTGTGGCTTGGGGTAATAAAGGTATAACAAAGAGAACTTGACCAAGCAACACTTAGACAGAAAATTGATGTTTCAGGGCACGGCCCCTTCTTCAGGATGGCACAAACAGATAACAGCAAATAAAAAAATCACTTAGCTGACAAAGACGCTGGCCATGCACGGTCAGTGGACAGGAGGAAAGTGTGGGAAAGAGGGACAGAGCATAGGAAGTAGACCGTGCTAAACCACCAGTCAGTGGCGAGGAGTACTACAGCCAATAGAAAAGTATGTCCTATTGGGGCTGGTGAAAAGGGAGTGGGGGAGAGGGCAAGGGAAAAGAGGGGTAGGGGTTGTTACAAAAAAAAAAAACCAGGTGAGGGGGAAGCAGAGAGAAAAAAGTGGGTTCTCTTCCCTTCCCTCCCTTCAGCTATGTGATTTTTATTTATTTATCTGTTTGTGTTTGTTTGTGCTGTCCTGAAGAAGGGGTCATGCCCCAAAATGTCAACTTCCCGTCTAAGTGTCTCTTGGCCAAGTTCTTTTTGTGAGTATGTTGTACTGAAAATCTGTGTTAACCCTGGCGCCTGACCTCAGTGTTGAAGTCCACTTGGTTTTTTACCACATGAATCAGAGGAATCTTATTTCAACTAAAATTTGAGAAAAAGTAAGATTGTCAGCTTAAACTAACATTCTTTAAAAATCATGGGGAAAACATAAGTCTTGACAAGCATGCAAATGCACAAGCAACGTGTACTAGTGGTGTGTACTGAACAGTCAAAGCCTCATTGTGTATCCTACAATGTTGTTGGAACCACAAGAACTTAAATCACCAGGAATGGGGTTTAGCTTTCATCATTTCTTTGTTAAAATTTTTCGTGTTGCTAGTTCATGGCCAGTAATGTGAACATGTATTGTTACTTTTATTATTTACAGCCATTAATGTGTAGCTGTATTTTTAAAAATCTTCAGCTAGTTGCTTACCACTTAACTAAGTGAAAGCTTGGAACAGATTATAGCAGCAAATGTTTTATGGTAATGTTTAAAGGGAGCTGTAACTGTTTCTGTCAAAGGTGGTGCATGGAAAGTTTTGGCTGGCTTACGTGAGGGGCAGACACAGGTTGACAACCCACAAAATCATGAGGCAGCCTACTGGGCGCATCCTATTGACATCCATTTTGCCACCAGGGGCATTCAAGGTTTTGTCTTTCTTTAAGTAAAACATATCCTTTATCGGTAATAAAATGTGTGTACATTTGTACAGATGCCTTTCCCTGTTTACAGTGAAATCTTTTAGATGCTTAGCATTTTAATGTTTTGATTATATTATAGGATATGACTGTTTAGAGTGCTTAGTGGTTTCCTGGCTTGTCAACATTGATCAGAATTCATGTATTGTCCACATATTGTTCATGTATTGTTCATCTGTTGTCCAGCAAAGTTCATGCATTGTTCACTGTTGTTCATGTATGGAAAGTCTAGTAATCAAGAAAGATCTGTGAAAGGAAAAAATGGAAAAGGGACAAAAGAACAGATAGAAGGAGCATTTTCGAAACTGCTAAAAAGACTGCTGCCTCAGGGCCCACCGCAGATCCAGTCAGCCAACAATGACCTGCCTATAGACTGCAGTATACCAAATAAGAAGAGATCCTTATGGAGGTCAGGAACATTAAAAGGGCAAGGCAGCAGGTCCCAACAGTATTCCACAGAGGTGCTGACAGCTGACATTGAGACCTCAGTGGAAATTCTGATCGGGATCTCAAACTACAGAGGAGTAACACTTTTCTCAGTTCCAAGCAAGATGTTCAGCAGAATTCCCCTGAACAGGTTGAAGGATGCTGTTGACCCCCATGTCCTTAACCAACATGCTGGTTTTTGCATGGGCAGATCTTGGCTTAGATCAGACTGCAACACTGTATATTTTCCTGGAGCAGTCACTCACCACTGTATGTTAACTTCTTTGGCTATGAGAAGGCATTTGACATCTTGGACAGAAATTCACTCTGGAAGCTGTTGAGACATGACAGTGTGCTAGAGATCATCGGTGTCATCTGAAACTCATATCAGAGAATGACCTGCTGAATGGTCCATAGACGTCACCTTACTGAGGTCTTTCAAGTACTGGGTGAGGCAGGGCTGCTTACCATCACCTTTTTCGTTCCTCCTGACTATAGACTGGATCATGAAAATATCTATTGCACAAAAGCAGAACAGCATCCGGTAGTCTCTTTGGACACAGCTAGAGGATCTCAATATCACTGATGACCTGGGATTTCCCCCAACCAGCAGCAGACTCAGGAAAGACTAACATCGTTACAATCAGCTCTGCCTGCTTGGGCCTTAATCTCCACACAAGGAGAACTAGGATCCTCAAGGTCAACGTTTCTAGCCCACCCCCTATCATGCTGGAAGGCAATGCACTAGAGGAGGTAGAAAACTTCATCTACCTTGGCAGCATGTCAACAGAAAAGGGCAGGACAAATATCAACGTGAAAGTCAAGATTGCCAAGGCAATCTTTCCTCCAGCTGTAGAACATGTGCATCCAAAACCTCTTCATCAGCACCAAGATCAGGTTATTAAACATCAACATTAAATCGGTTCTATTCTGTGGAGTCAAGACATGGAGAACCACCATCATCATCACCAAGAAAATCCACTTTCATCAACATCTGAGAAAGATCCTGTAGATCCACTGGCATGATGCCATCAGCAGCCAAGAACTGTGCAGCGAACAAGACAGCAGCCTGAAGATGAGATCCTTTAAAGACATTGGAGATCGATTGGCCACACTCCTGCAAAGCAGCGTCCAGCACCACAAGGCCTGACATGAACCCCAGGGAAAGAGGAAAAGAAGTCATCCAAAACATACCTGGCACTCTCACCTTGAGGTAGATACCAAGAGGATGGGCCACACCTGATGACAGCTAGAAAGACTGGCTCAGAAACAAGACACCTGCAGGACTGTTGTAGGTGTCGCGGTTTTTCTCTGTCGTGTCTAGGGTATGGCGCTTTATGTGTTTTACTACTCTGCTCGTTCGACTCGAGTTATCACAACATAAAAATGTGTCAAGAAGGGGGAAACTAACACTGCAATCACTACCTAATTTCCTCAATTTCTAACCGGCTCGAGCCCCCACCCCCTTGCTTGTCACGCGCACAACTTAACAAAAGCAGGCAACGATAATACACTACTCTATTTATTTACAGTTACTCCAGAATATTTCACTACACAATGAATGATGCTCCACTATACATCTACTGGTATACGTAGAACAATCACTCACACTCTCATACGTTCATCCCAGCGCTATCCGTATCTACACACACACGTTATTGACCGGGTTATGAATCAGCGACTGTACCGATACTTCACTTCGGTAAACACAAGGAAACACTGTATCCTTTCTGAACTAAACCTCTCTGAATATGACGTCGCGCCGACGTCTTAACACCAATAAGATCGACCGAACGATCACACAAGAACAAACCGATAAATCAACCCGCATGATTTCTACCGTCTAAGTTTGTCTAACTTATCTTCGAGCTACGGTCGTGTCCTACACTGTACGTAAACTCACATTCACGATGCTGGATAGGAATACCGCAGACGCCACGTCTCTCAGCTCCACCATCACAACACCGGTCCGAAATGCACTACTGGTTCGCTATCCACGTCGCGGGTAATGGCTGTACTCGTAGATCCGACCTCGCTGTTCGACACTTGGCGCTCAGCATACGACTTTTGCAAACGGCATTTCACATTTCGGCCCTGAACATTTGCGGTCGGTTGCCTATATAGCCCTGCGCGCGGACTTGCAAGCGCGCACTACCCGTTCGGGGTGGTGGTCTGTAGCCCGTGGAGAGTGGTTCGCCCCCACCTCGCACTCAGCCGGCTACCTTCCCCCCTACACCGCGTTCTCCAGCTGTTTTGGCGAGCCAATCGGGTCGCCCGTAACAGTTTGTTCTACCCCCTGATTGGTTAGGGCAACTAGACGCCTGAAACTCGCAACAGTAGGCAGCCCATGTCCCAGGAGGGATACAAGGTGATAACGACGATGATGTATGTCCTGTATGTGTTATCTTGCAGTATCAGGGACATTGAGTAACCTATAGGTGTATGCTATGTTCTTTTTATGAAGTGGATAATGCCATTTCTTACCAATGTTTGCTGTACTTACAGGTTGGCCACGGATACATTTCCAAGTCTGGCACCAAGATCAGTTTGGTCGCAGTGAATTGTATGGCTATGGGTTTTGTCACATTCCAACATCACCTGGTCCACATGAGATTGAATGTCCTACATGGCGTCCAGCAGGCTCCTTTATGGACACAGTCTCTCAGTACTTTCTTGGTGGATGTCCTCAGCTGAAAAACCCAGATTACATATACAGTGGTGCTGACCGTTACCGGCTGCACACTATAGCCATGGGCAAAGTTCATCTTCGCATTGGCATCATCCTCAGAAACTTTGACAAGTTTGGAATTGAGTGTTAGTGTGTGTAGTCACCCTTGTGGAAATCCTTCCAACACTGGTCTCTCTCTTTTTTTTTTTTTTGGAGCAGCTATTTGAAATAGTGGAACATCATTTTTTTTCCAAAGTAAAATGAGCTGAAAGGCTGGTATTTTGCCCTTATACATGATGAGGGGTGTAAACAGAGCTTGTGTGGCTTGTCCACAGAGCACCTCATATCGGGAAGACGTAATGCACCAACTACTCTCAGCTTTGTGAATCTTACAGCCTTCACATAAAAGCACTGAGCATAATCATCCCTCCATAATGCTGAGCTTGATTTCCTTGAGATTATGACCTACAGTACCAAGTTTTGTATGAAATGCATTTTAATAAAAAGAATGAAAACTTGGGCCTACAAATGTTTGGGGCCCTTAAAAAAAACATTTCCCATATTTTTGCATGGGACAAATGGCTTCTGTGACAGATAAAAATTAAACCCAGATGGCCAACCTATTCACACTCATTTGAAACAAACAAAAAATCTTGAAGGTATGACGTACTTTGACTGGAATTGGTACAGCGTGTTTAGCATCAATAAAATGACCTTGCCTAAGTGCAGAGTGTTTGAAGGTCTTTTAAATATGGAATTTTTTTTTCCTTTTCTGAATCCAAGCAACTCGGTGGAAGATTGTGAAACATGTCAAACCTGTTCTAAACTGTAAGACTATTGTCTGAAAAGGCCATATTTTGACTGCTTGGATTTCTTTTCAAAATACAGTTTGGATGTACATGCATGGTTGGTTCGAAGTTTTGGTTGATCTAAAGCACTGCAGATCGTCCAATTCCATTGTTCTGCATGACCTGGCCACACCATGCCATACCAAAGGTAGAAATTGTGACATTCTTCTGTAAGCGAATCAGGAGTGTATTATGCCAATTTTAAATGAAGTGAGATTGGTACATAATGAAGCCATGAAATAGTCTTAGAAAGACACGAAGAATGCACTGGAACCAATTTTGCCAGATACCCTGAAGAGTTAATCCATCCTATCACCATGTTTTAGAGGCCATGTCATTGGATGTGTAGGATGCATGACTTGTTTGCATGTTTATTCCTCATGTTCACTTGGAAATATGGCATATACGGCTAGGTTGTGGCGTACAAGTGTCTTCTGACAAGTCGAAACGTTTGTGTAATGGTGACCACATGCAGATTTCAGTTGGCTATGGCCATATCTCTTTTTCAAACAGATTTTTCCTGGGTGGCAAATGTTTCTGCAACTTAAGGATCTTTATCTTCTTTTAGCCCATGGCACAAGAGATTTCCAGTTTTGTCCTTTTGTAATAGATTCTAGCAAAGATAGCCAGAGGAGATCCATCTCAGAAAATCTAGTTACCCTCTGGAACCGGTCAAAAGTGGATCAGATGCTGCTGTTCCAGATTGGAGAGAACAAGCGCCTTAATGTTTGACCCTTTTAGGTATTCTCATGCCATCTACTTTCTCCCCATCTGCAACAAATATATCTTGTAGAAATCTTTTTATTCCAAGTCCACAGATTGTATAAAGCTGTACAATATCTGTACTGCACATCCTTTTGTATTATATTTATATTATAATGATTGCAAGCTGCCAAGGCTGATTTTAATCAGATGATCCCTCAAGGGAAACTTTGGCAGTCCCAGCTTTACATTCTAAAATGGTTGCCTGGCAAGGACACTTAGTCTTTTTTTTACTCAGCAATGACATGTTGCCTGTGCATTTCATGTTACATGATTATGCTAAACTGGAAGCAGAGTGGAGCAAATTTCTCTGGTCCAAGAAAGATTGCTTGATGTGTTGTGGAAATCTGCATGCTCTTCGCCAATTCTTGAACTTGATTGGCAGTAGCAAGGCAGCTGTTTTCCAAAATGAAACGTCGGGGGAGGGGGTGGTGATTGTTAGCCATGACAGTATGAAATCATCTAAAAAATTTTAAACTAAATTTAACAGACAGAATTCTGGTTTTGGAACTTAAATTCTGCTTCCTGCTAGCTACTGTTCTACACCATAAACTTGTGTACCAACGGCAGGTGCACTTGTTATGGAAGAACATAGGGTCCTGACTACCAAAGTCTGTCCTTCCATGTATTGTCCAATTAGTATTAGCCTTTAGGAAGAATCTTTTAGTGACTGCATTTTATGTACCTTGTATATTTTCATTTATTTATAATCACTTCAATATTACTGACCTATTTTTTGTCACTACATTTGGAGAAAAACAATTTAGTTCATTTTTTTAAAGTTTTTTTTTCAGAAGTTCAAAAGCAACCCATGTAAATACAATGTATTATTTGTAGTAAAATTGTAAATGTACACATTCTTATTATTTCAGGGTGAACTCTTTATCTGTACACATAGCTTATGTGACCTTTACCCAAAACAATAACCACAAACAAGTTGATTTAAACTTTTAAAAATAAAAGTTTAAGAAAGGCAAGACTCTTTTTACATGAATTATTTAATACATTTAGTATTTTTTTAAAATTCAAATGCTTCCTAGAAATACAACTGAAATATTCTAGACAGAAAATCAAGGATTGACTTTAGTCATGATGTGAAACAGGCTCACACCCAATAAATTTCCTTTGCATCCACCAATCCTAGCATTTGGCATTCCCATGATTATCTTGCCTGCAAATTTTTCTACCCAAGATTTGTTTTTTGGCGTAATTGTCATATCTGCAGTAGAAACATCAGTTGAAATGCAGGTCAGTCAGCAGTCTATGGCATTTGTTTTCATGTCTCTTACATGTACAGCCATGAATCTGTTCAACCTTGAAAGAATAACTTCCCTTAGGATATAACAGCACAGATTATTAACCATTTGAATTTAGCACTTCCTTTCCCTTGTGCAGTGTAGTTTTTGTATAGAAAATTTGGAAAAGTAATCCTATCAATTGTTGTAGTACAGTTGTTAACAACAGACTGACCACAAAATGCCCGTAACATTGGCTCAAGTTAAAATTCATGATGAAACTTTTATAAAGACATTATAACGTCATTTTAATAAGTGGCCTTCTGTATACTGTCCTGAAGGCCCACCTTTCTTCACCACATCCTGCAATGCTGCTGGTGCCACTACAGATGTTACAAATTAATCATATACTTTCATGCTAACAAAATATTCTCAATTCATGCCCATGGACGTTTGTCACAGCTGTTTATGGGTTCATTTACACTGACACAAACATAAATTATAAGGTGACCTTTTGAATCTCAACACTCCACTGCAGTAAGTTCACAAGTCCAAAAAGAGCCTTTCTTTGGATGCTTGTCTAACTGATCAATTTCTCTATGCAGCCATGGCACTATCTCTGGGACGTAAGAAATTCTGGCACCACAAAACCAGCTGGTGTGTAGTCTTCAGAACCTGGCCACATCATGGCAAAGAATTTAAACCGTTCACCCATTTTGGCAGGGTTAGTCAGCATATCATAACCAGTGAGCAAATTCTTCCAGTTCTCTTGTTTCGCCTTCTGAAGCAGCACCTGTTGAAGGAAACACTTTATCATGACGCCAAGAACATACAAGGAATACATGTAGTACAATTTGTACACCTTAATCATGACAAGAGCATACAAGAAATACATACAGTACAATTTGTCCACCAAAGAGGCTGTTCTGCATGGGTGCTGCATGTCACGATCATCAGTGTTTTACCCTACTATAACTGCAAAAGGGGGCCAGTTATGCTGTCCATTCTCATCTGTTCTCACCTGTATGACAGGCACTGTGTAAAAATAGAACATAAACAGTATTGCAGTTCAGTCTGTGCTGCTAGTCAGCTGAACTACGTGATAAGTACCAAAAAGATATACATGTACCGTGTGGAAAATATCTTTTACCTGAAGCCGCACTCCTATTCCCATATTCATGAGAAAGTTCTGTTGTGTGATTGGGCCAAAGACAGAAACTGAAAAAAAATCATGCTCTCATCACAAAGAATGGTCTGTCACCTTCACCAACTGTGTGAGGTGGAGGGTGCATGTCCATGCATGCATACATGTGCATCTATATAAATGTTCTTGTTCTTTTTTGGTGATAAGATGCATACGACTCTCCTGAGGTTATATGCTGTATAACAAAATAATATTCTACTCCATGCTGAATCGAACCAGTGGGGGTTTGGCAGCCAACCCAGAACTTCTATCCACTTGAGACAGCTGATCAGCATTTCACAAGTTCACATTCCAAGACCTGGGTTTTGGCTATGGTCACCAGTCTACATCAATATACCATTGTGTTCATTATCACTAGTGAAGTCTACTGGTTCTTCAACCCAAATCACTTCCTTTGAGTACTTTACAAAAATACCAACAGTCTGCAGTCATCAACATTGTTTGAAATAACTTTGACTCGCATGATACCTTGCTCAGCACAACAGATCATCACATTTTTCATTGTTGCCTTTTCATTTTTAAAAAGCAAATGACCTATGAAAAAACAGTATTCACCTCCTGCCGCACAACGTTTCAGGTAGGAGAAGTCAACATCAGCAGTCAGGTCAGCAGACCCAGGTTCCACAAGAGGCTCGTGCAGTTCATGCTGCCTAAAGGCCTGACCAATGACAGAACTACTTGCAAAATATACGTGCATGCAGCATTCTTACAGCCCAGATTAACAGCATTTACTGTCCATAAACATGGCTTTGTTTTATGACTTGAAAAATTGTATGATGAACAATCTATGAAGATAAAACATTAACACATGATGATGCAACGACTATATCCTGATGGTATCCACTGGTAGGCTGTTAGCTGCTTATTGTTTAACATCAAGTCAGTAACGAAGGCTGTCTCATGAAGGGACCAGCAGGTACTGTTAAACATCAAGTCTGTAATGAAAGTTATTTCGTGATGGCGGCAGGGGGTATGAACATCGTCAGTAACGAAGGCTGTCTCATGGGGGCAGGAGGTACTGTTTAACAACAGGTCAGTAACGAAGGCTGTCTTAGGACAGAGGCATGAAGAGAGAGGATGAGGAAGGGTGTTTGAGGATGAAGGGAGAAGCATGTGTACCAGGCATAGGATCAATCGTGTCCTGCATTAGTGGCAAGCACACACTGCCACTGTGCTATGGGGCATCCCTATCATGGTATCCAGGTTCTATTAACAGATTTTCTACTACCCGCTATTAGTATTATCTACAGTGATTAGTACTCATTATTGTAGCTGATTAAAGACAATTTATTGAAAGTGTTACTTGCGTACATGAGGCCTTTGCATTGTTTCTTTACAGGAGAACATCACATCTAGCACATAAAGGCACGATACTGACTTACCCGAAAAGTGTCTCCTTTCTCACCCAAGTGGCCATAGTCTGCAAAGAGAGCAAATCCTCCATGCTGCTGTATTCTCTTTGAAACTTCTTGAATTATCTGGCCTGCAGCAGGACACACCTCCAGGTGGTCACGGGGATCATTTTCTAAAACCTGTTGGGATAAGGGTTGCCATGGAAATCATTCTCTAAAACCTGTTGGGATAAGGGTTGTCATGGAAATCATTCTCTAAAACCTGTTGGGATAAGGGTTGTCATGGGAATCAATCTCTAAAACCTGTTGGGATAAGGGTTGTCATGGAAATGAGGACAGAGCGCTTAAATTATCGAAAGATAACTCCAACAAAGATACTGGCAGCGCTCACACATAGCCGTATGCAGACGCCTGTGCCCTAAAGGGAGCTTACCGT
>SMGT01006394.1:539160-564055 GCA_004794575.1 Lanistes nyassanus
TTGGCAGATCCTCAAAAAAGATCTGCCCGCCCTTTCTTTATAACGGCGCTATTCTTCACACAGCTAGCCCTCGGTGCACAACGTGTGCATACAGAGAATCCATGTTAATGAAGTAACAAAAATTAGCCAAGTGCCGAGGCAGAGAGGCACTGCCAGCAATGCTGACACACACCCTTCACAACCAGTTCCTCCCAACCCACCCTCACCCCATAATTCCTGACTGTCTCTGCTGGCAAACCTGTCTCTTCAACGTCATCCCTGGGAACATCCCTTCACCCTAACCCTGTGTTTTGTCCATTAGGTCCCATTCCTGAACCTTCCACCCTTATCCTGCCCCTCCCCCTCCCTCTGCAGGTGGTCTCCTGATTGTGACTGACAACAGCTGTGCTCCCTTATAAACATTCATGGTGTGTGTTGGGGCGGGTGTGTGGGTGGTTAGGGGCCAGCAAGCTGGAGTTTGGTGTCCATTTCCTCTGGCCACTGTCTAGCATCCTCCCCGAATCACTCTTTGTCCCTCCCACCCCCACACACATTACTGTTGTTCCCCTACTAACTAGTGTTACAACCTTGCCCCCTCCCCCATCTATTGCTGCTGCTGTCTCTCCCCCCCCCCCACTAACAACTACTGAAACTCTAGAACTGGTGACAAGCAGACTTACAGGATATTTCACTTTTACCTTCCATGTGCTTGTGGGCCTTTTTAAATTTCTCTTGCTGAGATTGCTATCAGATCTTATTTTCGTGTCTCAATAGGGCCACAAGTCTGGTGTCAATAAGTCACACAGAAACCAGCTTCTGCTGAAGATCACAACTTTATATTTTAATGCTTAACTTTTATT
Source organism: Lanistes nyassanus (assembly GCA_004794575.1). NCBI lineage: Eukaryota > Metazoa > Mollusca > Gastropoda > Architaenioglossa > Ampullariidae > Lanistes > Lanistes nyassanus. Next base: position 540,000 of record SMGT01006394.1, read on the forward strand.
GTGTTTAGGATATTATTATCATGAGCTGAAACATTCTTAAAGTTAAAGCAAAAGAAACTACCAGTTATCTGCATTACAGTTGTGTTTTATGGGTCAGCATCTTACAAGATACATGTACATGTACCACTCATTGTGTTGTGGATAATAATGTCTCCTGCCTATAAGTGCACTTTCTGTGGGAATTTAACAGTCTGCCTTTCTTTCGTTTCTTCATCTCAACAGATGCCTAGTTCTCACAAGTCCAGCAGCTGTATCCTTGCTGTCCAGTGACACAGAAACTATCATTAATTTTCTGCTGAAGATCACTGCATGGATGCTCAGTTTTGGTATCTATTCATTATCTTAAACTGAATCAATTTTGACTTGTTTGAACATGAATTGACCAAGCAGTGTTTTTGTTACAGTCCCAGTCAACTTAAAACTTCCAACAAACATGTAAACAAGATACCCATCACCCATTTTTAAATTGCCTGTCAAAGCTCTCACAAGATAAAGACAAGCTTAATAAAAATGGCAACAGCTGTTATGAACCATGTTCAGTATTGAGTCTGTGTTTGCTATCGGCAATAAAGTTACATACAAACACTGTTCAACTTAAAACTTCCAACAAACATGTAAACAAGATACCAATCTCCCATTTTTGAATTGCCTGTCAAAGCTCTCACAAGATAAAGACAAGCTTAATAAAAATGGCAACAGCTGTTATGAACCATGTTCAGTATTGAGTCTGTGTTTGCTGCGGGCAATAAAGTTACATATACTGTTCATATGAATTTACGCTGCTGCAGTGCAGCTTTCGTGCTGATGGCCACTTTAAAGAAGAAAAAACCTTTTCAAAGAAAATAAAATTATACAGACACAGATTATAAAAAGAAATTCAACATCTCATCTGCTACTGGCTAGCCGAACTCTGGGCATTTTTACCTTTCAAATAAACAATAAACATAAAAGGGTTGCTGAAAAGCATATACGACAACTTATAGAAATCAATGCTAATCCCCTCCCTTCTGTTTCCTCCCCACCACCTGTTCTTTTCATAAATGTGATTCATTTTGTTTGGTTTTTGATTCACTTTCCAGCTGCTGTCAGTCCTACATTTGTGACTGAACCCAGTTCATGCACTCTCCTTTGCACACAAGTTCCCCGAGGCCTCCACTTACAATAAATTTTGGTGGGAGGGTGTGTTGCTTGCTTGCTTGCTTCCTTGGTAGGTAGGGAGGTAGATGGCTTGGCTGGTTGGCTTGCTGGCTGATTGACTGATTGGATGGATGGATGGACTGAGTAACTGACCAGAGTGAGTGACTGATAAAAGAAACAAGTGACTGCAGCTTGGGGTAATAAAGGTACAAAAAAGAGAACTTGGCCAACAGTATATGGCCTGACTGATTGACAAGTAGCACAAGGACTCCAGTGCTGACAGCTCACCTGCAGAAATGACACAGCTGCTGCTGTTGGCCCAGGAGACAGAACAAAACGTAGAGATGAACTTGTATCATTCCTAATATCAACCAGGATTTCACACCAACCTCTCTCCGTTTTCTGTTTGGAAGGTATAAAGAAATGCTTCATTCAAAATAAAGGTGTACAACATTTCGGTCAAAAAAAAAAGCCTGGTTGAAAATATCATTAATGCTGTAGTCATCCCTAAATTAAAAATCAACCATCTCACAAAGTAATTAAAAAGGTTTTAATGTTAAATAGATCTCAGATTTGAATGAAATCTAACAAGATTTAAAAGTATTTTTGTTTGGTTTACTTGAAATATAGCCGCATTCTAATATGTAAGCACAGATTCTTCATCTTTTCAACAGACCAATAACATTTTGTGTCTTTTACCATAAAAGTAGAGACATGCAATAGACACATGAGCAAATCCACTTACACATGCATGTACTTGTGTGCACACATACACACACACATGTACACACGCAATGTTACTGACCTGAAATTTGTGTATAGGCAAGGCATCCAAAAACTCATGACCAATAAAGAAGGATAACCCTGTTGGCACATCTTCCAAATCCCTGTACCAGCACACCTTTTGCCCATATCTGGATATTTCCTGGCGATAAGGACCTAGTGATTTTCTGCTGGCACCCTCATCTTTGCCTTGCTTCTCGACATTTTTTTCACCTGCCTTTCCATTAGTCAGACGTTCTGCTTGCAGCTGACTCAGCTTGGGACTTATTTCCACCAGATGAAGAGAAACACGGTCACGAATGTCAGCAAACTGAGAAAACACCTGGCAACACAATCTGACTTGTTTACCAGCAGCATCAGAGTACAGTCTGAAAGCGATGGCCTTGAGAATATGACAGCAAAGTTAATACAATGGCTGTCATCACACTGCATGAAGACAGACTCACATGCTGTTGTTTACAAGATTTTAACAAGTTTTTATTAACAAAGTATTAAAAAGTAAGCTGCATACCCTGAGCATATCCTCTGAGAGAGTACCTCGTCCCGGGCCAAGCTCCACAACTTTAATGTCCTGACCAGCATATAAGTTGCTCCACTCATTGACACACCAAATGCCAATCATCTGCACAAGTAACCCTACTGAATGCAAATCAACTGCTCACGTTATCACAGCCCATTTTCTTTTGATGTTATTTAACTGGAGGAACATTGACTAAATAGGTGAACTGCTATTTTCTGCTGCCATCAGACGTTAAAAACTCTGCCTACGGCACATATCATGTTGTGGAAAAATTGTTAAGGCCATTGTATGTAAAACAAAAAAACTTCTGTCACTGGCTAATCTGAAGTGGACAAAATAAGGTGGTGACTGCTTGATTGTAGCATGAAAAAATATTAAAGTATGCATTTACAAATATACCTCCCCAAACATCTGGCTGATCTCAGGAGAGGTGATAAAGTCCCCCTTAGCGCCGAATACATCTTTGTGCATGTAGTAGCCCTGTCAAAAAATTGTATTAACTCTAAAACAAAATCATCCTCAAAGCAAGGCAAATACATCTATATGCACATGCCAACAGGCATACAAACTATTCAAAATCTCACTGGCTATATAGTCACTGAGAAAAAACAAAAACTCATTTTAGTCAAACTGTGACTGGTAAATCTTTAAAAAAAAAGCTATAGAGGCAGCTATAAAAATAAATGAAAGCACAAATGCGTTTTAACAATCCCAATGCACTTCCATGCACTTTACCACTTCCCTAAATGAAGCATTTATTGAGAAATACTTACTGAAGTAGGGTTTGTCAACACAGCCTTCATATACTCTGCCACTGTTATGGGCCCACTGGCTCGGATTTTTGATTTCAGATATTGGAATAATGTGTAATTTTCAGCACTTGAAAACTCCCTTTTAAATCCACATGTGGGTGACACATCTGCAACAATATGTGATGACTTCACTTTCAGTAGAAGCACAAACAGCACTTATGTGTACTAATAATTTTTTAAGTATATCTGCAACATAAGGCACATTTTACAGAAAGCAACTTATGATGTTACCTGCTTACCAAAAAAGTCTTTTTGCCTAACAATGTTGGTAAAGGCAGTTACCTTAATTAAGATTTTTTGAATTCTGAAAGAGATATGTAAACATACATGTTAAAGGATGCCATAATACCTAAAATAATTTTTTAAAAAAACATCTACATCTCCAGACCTGTGCTTAATCTATGCTATACTTTTGTTTTAAAAAATGTGGATTTGATGATTTAAGTTTAGATTAGTTATAGTGTCCAAAAGATAGAGACCTTTCACCTGTCTATGACTCTACAATCTATACTCTTTTATGTGTTACACGAACTGATACTATTAAAACCCTCAGTGATTATCATGACTACACATCTTAAAACCAGATTCCATCCCTTTGTTTCCATGGTGATTTGTTCAAGCATTATTGATTGCTGTGCATCTCACAATTCTCATCTCTCTGTGCATCTCACAATTCTCATCTCTCTGTGCATCTCACAGTTCTCATCTCTCTGTGCATCTCACAATTCTCATCTCTCAGTGCATCTCAAAAATTCTCATCTCTCTGTGCATCTCACAATTCTCATCTCTCTGTGCATCTCACAGTTCTCATCTCTCTGTGCATCTCACAATTCTCATCTCTTTGTGCATCTCACAATTCTCATCTCTCTGTGCCTCTCACAATTCTCATCTCTTAGTGCATCTCACAATTCTCATCTCTCTGTGCATCTCACAATTCTCATCTCTCCTTGATTAAAGGCACTTTCTGGTCTGGACACCTTCTTCTCAAGAACATAAAGTTGTCATCAGTTAAGATTCACCAATAGCTCTTATGCACTATGCATGTTTAACATTATCTTTTGTTCATATCCCTAAGAATGTTAAAGTTATAGCTCAGATTCTAAATGTGGACAGCTCACATCCCCAGGTATGATGGGACTCAGTGTTTGTCACCTGTCAAACTCTGTATATCTGGTAGACTTGCCAGACCAGTTACTTAGAACTATAGATAGTTCGTGATGTAATGCACCATTAACAGCAAGGGCATGGCGTTATTAAGCACCAGCGATTCTAAAATATTGCAAATCCACTGGAAGGCATGAAAAATACCCACGACTTATTACCTTCTAAACAATAAAATTGTTATACTGGAAGATACAGTAAACATATTCATTTGTTAGCAATGATCAAAGCGTCTCAGATTGTCCATTAATTCATTTCAAAATGACCATGTATGGTTATGGTTTGGCTTCGTAATAATAGACTGTAATTCTGAAGAGGATTGCATCATTAACGAGTACGTGCTGACAGGCAGATAGTCTAGCACCTTCCAAAGTCATTTGTCCTACAGGCTACGGTCTACACTGAACACATGCCAACCGGCAGGTAAACATGCACTTTCACACCCAGGGTCATATTACATTATTAGGCTAGCCCTGTCTTGTGCTCTCATATAGATTTTCTATACAAATTAAACGCTAATTATGGAACAGTTTTTGTTCTCTTATTTTAGATTTATCAGAGTAGTTTTGTTAAATCAATGACACAGTACATCTGGAGTTAATCAGCTTGGCCATGGCCAGAAATTGTTTCAGTGTACAATGTGTACGTAAACACGTCATCCTTGCGAAAGGGCAACCCCAAGCACAGGGGAATTCCAACCTCGTTCCCTACTATTGGGCCACGTACACACCAAGTTTGATGTCTCTTCTTCCTCAAACATTATTATAATTTTAAGACCAAGCTTTATATTTATACCACGTCTTGTACATTTTCTTGTCTTGTTATATGCATTGTCCCTTTCGTGTAACTTGCAGAACAACAACCAAAGACAGTACTGTAACTCGAGATTTCTTTTCTTTCGCGGAAGAAGTTCCGTCACAGCATACATTGCTTATAAACATCCGTTTAGCGACATGTGTGCATCAGTTTTGCATGTGGCAGGGCGTCCCGGCAATGATGAGTCTCTTTAGGCGCTTTCTTACTTTTTTGATTGCTTTACATTATGTCACTTCTACACAGTCGAGTGATAATGTGGCCGATAGATGTTTTTGCAAGGTGAGTTTACACTCATTACTGTGACTTTTTCTTTTTTTCCACTGGAATGTGAACAAGGCCGAAACGGAAGGGTAACGCCCGTTACCTCAGAAACATACGTTTGATACTTTTCTTCCTTGTTCTCGTTGTGCTTAGAGGTTCAGTTGCAAAAGATGTACCTACTCTGAGACTAAGTATCGCTCCGTGTATCAGTATTCTTTCAGATAAAAGTAATATTGGATAGCATTGTTAGAAAGTACTGTGGGGAATGTATATATAAACTAAGATTTTTGTTTACATCTCCACCTCCGTAATAATACTATACTGTACAGTAGATTGGTGTTGATTTATGTTGTGCAGCTGCAAGGGGAAGTCGATGACTGTTCTTGTAAGGTGGAGAGTTTGGACTCGCTAAACAACAACAAAATTTACCCAAGGCTTCAGAGCCTTTTGAGCAAGAACTATTTCAAGTATTTCAAGGTAAGTAGAAAACATCATGCATGCACAGAGAGCTGTCATGAAAGCGACATAATCGGTTGTCTAAATTCTGTATTACAGTATTCAGTCTGGTATACCCCGAGTGTGCAAAAGCCATCCTCCAGCCTGGTAATGTTGGGTCACGTGTGATCAATGATATTATGTCATAATGATGTGACAGTGAGTGAAACTGCTCATTTGTATATATATATATAAAATACCTGGAAACCACATTGAACAGAATATAATAAAAAGGAGTATTGCTGATATTATGTTCATGTATAAATAAAGCAAGGCTGCCCTGTCTTCAGAGAAAGCACATGGTGCTAACATTATAAGAAGCTTGTGCATGTTTCTTGTGACCACCATGATCAGATGAATTCAAATTACTGTTAATTTTCAGTTTAACACACATAGTTTTTGGAGATTTTTGTGACTAGAGTTTGTCCTCTGTGATCAGATATATTTGTTTGCTAGAGTTTATCCTAGTCTGTTACAGTTTGTCCTCAATGCACAGGTTAACCTTCAGAAACCCTGTCCATTTTGGAGTGATGATAGCCAGTGTGCTCTCAAAGACTGCCATGTGAATGTGTGCACCCAGGTGAGCATGGTCTTCTTTTTTGGGCTGGGTGGGGTCTGGGGTGGGGGTTTACTAACCCTAAATAAGTATGGCAGGTTGAGGATTTTTTTTTTCAGGTAGGGTGGGTAGGAAGATGGTGGGAAGTGCCACACAGTGGTTTGCACTGTCAACTTTTTGTTCAGAATGACCACCATAAAACACTAAACCAGTTTGTTGAATGGAAGAAAGACAAAGCAGTTTGAACATTGTGATTTCTTTACATAAAAGATATTGGTGGAAAGGTCTATTTCATGTTAAGTGAAATCCAATTTTTAAAAATGATTGTCAATCTCTTGCTTTTTTTGCACCAACAGCCTGTAGCTGTCTTTTTAAATACCAATAGCCAAATAGGGCAGTAATATTTTCAGGTCTAAATCAGCCTTTTCACTGACTAACCACAAATTGATAATGGCATATATGACAATTTGAAAAGTTTCTTTGCCTTAATTCTCATTTATTCATCTGCTAGAAGAAATGTGTGTGGAAAGTTTTGTTGTTGTGTCTGTGCAGGACCAGCTTCCAGAAGATGTGAAGGAGAGCCAACATGAAATAGAAAACAAAGTGAGTTGCCTTGTCCTTAAACTTGTTTGCTTGTGCATATTTGTGATTGAATGCAGTTACTGTGTGACAGTCTTGCAGTGTGGAAGCATAGTTAGGCAGAGTGTGGTTCCTTTGGTTTTTCTTGCAGACATCTTTTAGAAAGTGGGTGGGACTACTATGTTTGAGGGCATCAGACAGGGCAGCATGTGTGGGTGGGGGGATGGGGGTGGGTGGGCGTATGTGAGGTGGGCTTGAGGGGGTGTTTGTGTTGGAGTGTATTGTTCAGCAGCAGGAGGTGCCACAGTGGGTCAGATACGGAGATTACTAAATGGAGATGTGAAAGTGGGACTAGGCAATAGGCAGGGTTTATCCCCCTTGAGGGTACATGCCACAATCTGTGCATGAAAATTTGGTGAACAAAATGTGATGGTGTTGACCTCCTGCACTCTCCCAGCAAAGCTGCGTACTCTCTCTCAAAAACCCTTCCCCTTCTCCTGCCCCCAGCACAGTAAAATGAACTAGCTTGTATCTCTTGTTCATCATTTTCTTCTTTTGAAAACAAAAAGAAAGGAAAAGGCTTTGCAGGAGAAACTTTAAACCAGTCTTGATTAAAGTGTAGCTTGTGGATACAAACCTTTCACTTATGAAATCACAAAAATTCAAATATTTTATTCGTAACTTTTGTGTAAACACTCTAATTTGCCATCATGGAATTCTAATCTATCATTACTTAGATTTATAAATAAGCAGATTTTGTGTTTACAAGTGTAGCCGGGTGGTGATTATGTAACCTCCGGCGCCCAGCCTGTCGACCCCTGAACTCTTCATAGCCGGCATGGCGTGGATAGTAGCATCATGCACCTTACTGGTCGTCTGTTACTCAAGAGTGGGAAACAAAGGGTATCTGTGCAGGGAAGGGCCAAGGACTCACTGTCCGAGGCCACCGTAACCCTTTGACGTAATCTAGATGCGACCAGGCTTCCCCAGTGAAGGGTAGGGCCATAAGGGGTCAGGGTCGCCCTAGAACAAGGGTGGACCGAGCATCTCGGCGGGGGGCGAAAGGTCAGCGACAATGTGCGAGGAGCGTGGTTAAAAAGAGGAGAACAAATGTAGAAGTTTAGTTCAGTTCAGAGTTGATTGGAGTAGTTCATTCAGAGTGCGAGCTTCGAGTCAGTCGCTCGTTCTTTTAGCTGCTGTGCTCTCACAGTGACGTGAGGGAAAATAAAAGTTAACATGTAGCTGTGAAGACGTCTTGTGTTGCTGTGTCCAGAGTGGAGGGATGATAGAGCCATTTCCACATTTAAGGAAGTAACAGGACCCGCTACCGCTCGGCCCTGTTACACAAGTAAAGTTCAAAAGTATCGCTGAAAAAATAAAATCTTCAGTAAAAGTCGTTAAACCCCGAGTGTGACGTCACATCCAGAATGGGCCCAGGTCAAGGTAGATGGCACGTCGGTGTGTTTTAGAGAAGATGCAGTAACATTAAAAGTGAAAAGCTCGCTCTTCATTGGTATCTATCTGTTAAATTATTAAGGTCGTTACGCTTGTAATCTTTTAGTACTTTAGTCTGTACCGTTTATTGTTGGCTTTTTGTGCTTATAGTATTTCTAAACAAGTTTTAATCACGTTTATTTTTGTCTGTTGTTTTATTGTTATCTTATTAATAGTTTTTATGTTGTACTTATTAGTTACCATCTTTATAATGTGGGTTTTATAAAGGTTTTGACTGTAGTGTTTTTATACTTAGTTGTTATTTTGTTACAGCATATAGAGTAAAATGCATTTCGTGCCCTGCATTTTGCTGGGATATTGCGCTGTATAAGCTTATGTATTATTAGTTACACTTTTCTCACACTGAACCACTAATGTGGTTTTTGTGATGACTTTATTATCTGAGCATAACTTTTGAAAGCTTGGTGTTCTTTGCATGTGCATGCATGACAGTCTGTACTTCGCATACCTGTTTGATCGCAAATCATCTAGAAACAGGATGGTGCCTGAATGATAAACAACCTCTCATTTCAAATATCCTGTTACAAACACAGACCATGAGAAGAAGTAGCTGAGAAGATATCAGTCAAAAAGAAAAAGTTAAAACAAGTGCTTAACTTCTTTCCCGATGGATGGGGGAGTGGGGAGTACAAGACATTCACTTTTTTTTTGTTTTGCTTTTGACTTTATTTCCCTGACTTTTTTTCTCTCAAGTGCTTTCCCTAGCTGTATGGCCAGCATGGAACTGATCTGTATGAATTAAGAGAAAAGATTTTGACAAAGGCATGCGGGGACTGTATCGTGTGTTCAGAGTGTTTTAGCGAGGAGGAGAGTACTTCCACATCTCATGCATGTTTTAAAATACACTGCTATTTGGAACTTGAGCCGTTTGTGCGCAAATTTGTTTGGAATCTATATTACTCTACCAGTACTATTTAAATCTTTTCATAGTTGCTCACTTACAGAATTAACTTACCCTGCAACAAGGTAAATAACCCAACATTGGTTCACTGATTTATTATGGGTTGATTCCCAATCACGAGTTAGAAATTCCTATAAATATTTTCTTTATATTCTTCCCACAACTACAAGCAATTGACGTGATTTGCTATAGTTTCTGCTACTGATCGGTGATTTTTATTCCACTGATTCTGATTGACAGCTTGTTACAGCATCTGATAGACAAATCATGAGGAGTATGAACAATAATGACAATCAAAACAGAACATTTAAACAACGAAAACAAAAAATCTGACCATATCAGTGCGTTGTGTTTTCATTGCATTATTTATCACGATTGGTTTCAACCTCCCATCTGCTCTGTTGTATCGGCTTATTTTGGTCATTTCAAAATAGCACAGAGTCAAATTATTGAGACTTTCATTTTTGAGCATGCAAAATTGTGTGTGTGTGTGCAGTATTCGAAAACAGCACAGGTAGAACACACTTGTGAAGAGGAAAGAAAGCTGAGTGCTCTGGACACAACATTGAGGTGAGTCAAATTCACACCTGCTCTCTCTCTCACACACACACACACACATGTATTCACATGCGGGTGCAGACACACACACACAGAGAATGTTTTTAAGGTAGACTGACATGCACACATTCTCAGAGGTTACTTGCTGACAGCAGAGTGGTGTGCAGTGTATGTGGCGGCGACCAGTCGTGGCTGATGTGTCTTATGTTTGCTGTAAATCTCCCTCTTTGTGCTATGCACTATGCACATTTCTTTTTGTGCTTTGTACACGTAGATTTTTCATCTGTAACATGTATTACAGCAAGCTGGTTGGTCATATCACACTCCACCATTGTGGCTTTGTTCCAGTGACGAGAGTAAGCAGGCTTTTGCTGACTGGAAGGATTACGATGATTCGCTGGATATGTTCTGTGAAGTGGATGGTAAGCAGCAGACTTGCAAACTTTCTAGATTTTTGGTGTTGATCATGACGGATAGTATAAAACTTTTTGTGGTGTGATAATTTTGCAGATTTAAAATGTTTTAAAAAATGTCTTAGAGCTGCTATCAATTTTTGGCAGATGAGGACTCGGCACAGATGCAATATGTTGATTTACTTCTGAACCCGGAACGGTACACTGGTTATAAAGGCATGTCACCTCACCGCATTTGGCGATCAGTGTATGAAGAAAACTGCTTCAAGTAAGGAGCTGCTCCATTTATTTTTTATTAAAAGCTGGGACAGTATTGAGGAAACGGCCATGAAACTCCAGGCTTGACCTTACTAATTACAGATCATTTCAAGGTTAGGCTTGGTTGCTATGAACAACTTGTTTGCATTTTAACGTACAGGGAGATGATGACTTTTGGTCAAGTTCAGGGTGTTACTGTGAAGTACAACGTTGATTACCTTGCAGCATGATTTCTGACTGAACATATATATTACACCTTCACTCCTTTCTGTAACAGGATAGTATTGCATGTCATTTCACCTGTCTACAGAGGACAGCCCTAAGCTGTATCAGTGGTTTCCCAGTTCTTCATAACACTAATGTTTATGGTTTGGATTCATATTACATATAGACAGTGATATAAAAATCATGTTTATCATCATATTCTTTTTATCATTATAGGATCATATATTTTTCGTCATATCATGTCTGTCATCATGACAGGTTTATCACATCATTTTGATCATCATGTGGTCATGTTTATCATCAGATCACTTTTTATTTTTAATCGTTTGTTGTCTCCATACCATCTACACTTACAGAAGGTATGTAAAAGCTGGAAAAGAAGGTGTGTGTCAGAAGGTGATGGACTCTGCCACCTCTTGCAGATTTTATTGATTTGCTCTGGGAAGCTATAGAAAGAACTGGATATTTAGATTTATATTTATAAACTTGTAAATGAACTCATTACACATAACTACTTCTCCAGTAATGATGAAAAAAAAAGATGGGGAGAGGTTGAAGTGAGGTAACATTTAGAAATAAGATCTGATGTTTAGCAGTGACTATTTTAAGGGTACAAAAAGAAACATTAAACTTCAGAAACAGTGAATGCCTGCAGTAATACTGCCAGAATGAAGGGGGTATGTTTACATTTCAGATGTATCCTTGCAAGACTATCATTACACCTAGAGTACAAAATTTAATTTACAAGCAGATCTTGTAAACTTAGCTGTCTAAAAAAAAAACCCAAGTAAATCACACAATTACTATTATTTTGAAAACAGGAACACCATAGCATGTGAAACGTCTGGTACATGGAATTTAGACTTGAAGTAGGAATGAAGTGAACAAGTTGTTCTCTTGTCCCCGGCTTCAAATAAAGGTGCCATTCAAACCTCATAACCATCATGTAATCATCTGATGAATTTTATTCACTTTTGAAAATTCACTTCGCAAAAAAAAAAAAAAGGTTTGTGTTTTGCAGGACACCAGCACCATTGGGTAGCTGAAGTTGATTAAGACAGAACTTAAGCACCACAACTACGGTAGTCAGACAATTATTTCAGTCAGTACATTAAATGTGTTCACAAATTAACTTGGTATAAAATAACACAAACACTGATCACGCCGAACTATCTACTTCTCTCTGCTTCACCCAGCTAAGTGCCTGTTTTCTGTCTTTGGCTTCATCGGTATCTGCCTTTATCTGTCATTGTCTCTATCTGTTTGTATTTTCCTGATGAAGGGGTAATCCCCCAAGACTGTCGGCTGTCTGTATCATCTGTTGTATAATTACCTTGGCTTAGTGGTCTGACCACAATCATGGTCACAGGTCACAGTAGAGGAAAAAAAAGCCAAACTTGTTGATGTTCCGCACCACTTGTTTCTCATGCATTGGATGTACCAGCCAGGGGCACCATCCACATTAGTGTTTGCCCACAAAAGCAAACATAAGGATTTCCAGTGCAAATATCAGCAGTTTGTGAGGACATGCCTTTGAACAGGCCCTGGGGTTTTTTTTTATCTTGTGTCAGTGGACAAGGTTCTTGAGAGAACTGGAATTTGTTTATGTTTTGTTTCCAATGCATGATTTGGAAGAGGGTTTTTTTTTTTTTTGAATGAGCAGAATTCATACATAAAAATCAGTCATTGGTTATTTCAAGTGAGAGTGTATTCACATGCAACTAGATTCTTATCCTAAATTCTGGCTTAAAAATTATTGATATTATAATGGTGCCAGCCCTAAGAACAAGGTAAAACCAAGAGATCTTAGGCCCAAGAAGGCATTTTCGTGCTATTTTCATTTTATGCTTCATGTTCATCTTACAGGCTGTGGCTGCACACTTGCGGCTCTCATGGGGTTTTTGTGTGTGTACGTATGTCTGTCGCCTTTATTTTCATCTGTCTTGTTATCATCGACTAGCTATGGGAGCAAGGGCATGCTGTGCATATGAGAGGGGGTTGGGGAGAGAGAGCATTTGTGTGCTGGAAGAGATGTGTGTCTAGTGCATTTGCTGCACACGTCTGTACATCTTTATCTGCATACAACACGTGCATTATTAATGTACCACATACAGAAAGAGCTTCATTCATTTGTGCACATGGATACAACTACAGCTTGTACAAGGCTGCTTTCTTGGTGTTACAGTGTGAGTATTAGCATATAGTTTTACTTGCTGTGAAATATCAGTGTACAAGGCTGCTTTCTTGGTGTTACAGTGTGAGTATTAGCATATAGTTTTACTTGCTGTGAAATATCAGTGTACAAGAGAGTGCCAAGCCTGTCTGTCCATCCATTTGGATAGGATTGTTTCCATAATGTTCATACTGTATGTTCATACTGTATGTTCATTGTTGTGCTTTCATTTGTCATGTTTTAGTCATAGGTGTCAACATAAGAACTTAACCAATACTTTAGTGGAAGAAATTGCCAGCATGTGCCTATATTTCCACTTTTCTGTTCCATACAGGAAAAATTACCTTATGCAACAAAAAAAAAATGACATCATTTTACTACCTTCAAAACAACAGAATCTTAATCACATGCATGCTTGTCTTTATTGCAGTCATACCTAGTTTGTTAGCTAAATATACAGACATTTCCTTCAAAGATGAAAGCACTTTTACAATACTTTGCTATTTTCAAGCAGAAATGTGAGCACTGGCCTCAGACATAAAATTAATTTAACTCTTGCAGGTCTTGAATTTTTAGAATGTCTATGCAAAACACGTTCATACAGATTAAAAGGTCAAAAATATGTTTGAAAACTTATAGTGGTTGAAACATGCTCGTTTTTAGACTCTCAAAAATCCTGATAATTCATATCACCATATTAAATGCTTCTTGTTGCAGACAGTTCCTTATCATTGTTTCCCCTGCAATATTTTATCATGCTACAAAGGCTTGCTGCTTCTCTTTATCATGGGCATTGCCATGGATAATAGTCATCGTAGATATTTAGTTTTTAGAAGCCATGGTCATACCGTTCCACTGTCTCTCATTCTGTAGCAGAAATAACACTGCCCAAAAAACCACTTACATGTGACTTACAAACCATGACTATTGAGAGCTGTCAGTATGTAGTGGTTCCTTGTTAATACATGTATCACCATTTGTAAAGAGATAGTGGTGACAGCAAATTCATTGCGTGTTTCTGTGACCTACTAATGGGGAAACTCCCTGTGACTGGCTTGGTGCGAAAACAGGATTGTAGGCTTTGCTGTGAAGTGATTAATGTCCGGTTTAGCCAGGGGCATAATATAGTATGTTTGGATTGGACTGAGACGTAGCTGTGGGATTTTCTACAGGCCAAGCGAGAAGTGGACCTATGGTCAGGAGAAGGAAAGTTTAGCAGGTATGTCACCTCTTGTCTTTTCATCTAATGGTCCCCTTTACTGTTTGTTTTTAATGATTTTTTTTATCCCACTGTTCAGTTAAAATTTAAAACTTGCTCTCCCCTTAGCCAACGTTTTTTTCCAACCTCACCTTCCTGTGTGCAGTGTGATTAGTATTGCTCTATAATTTTATGCCCTCAGATTGCTGTTGCCCAAGTCTTAATGATTTATTTGTCCCTGATGTGAATAATGAGCTATTTTCTTTGAAGTTTGATGTTTGGATGATTGTTCTGCAAGTTTTCCTATTTTCCTGATTGATGTAGGGAAGTGCTACAGTACTAAAATTATGCTAGTTTTGGCCTTTTTTTCCAGATGATTGTATAAGAGGTACTGTAACTATTGAAAGTGTAGCTTTCTGTTTAACCTCTGCCATGACATTCTGTTTGGAGGGTTACTGTTCAGTCTTTCATGTCCTTATCTCTTCAGCCATTTCTGAAGAATCTGCCACGTGCTTTGTGATGGGTTGCCTGTTTTTGTGCAGTGCAGTTCACTGTATATGTTCTGTACAATTTTGGAATCAGATTGGCTTCTGCAGTGGTTAATCTCTTAATTGTATTTCTCCTTTGAAGACCATTTAGCTTGTACTTTATCGACACAAGGGAGAAAACTGGGAGGGAGTTTTAGTCTTGGGTACATAGTTTTATGCACATTTTTTAAGACACACACACTACCTAGCGGTTTTTTTTTAACGAGAAAGCAGACTGTGTGTCACTGAACATGAAGGCACAGTCACAGGCAGGTTCAAACCCAACTGCACTTTTGCCCCAGTTCACCCAGCTGTGAGTGGGGTGGCTGATCCGATATGTTAAGGAAGGTAAGACAGCACCACCCTCACAAGGCTGGCCCACAGAAAATGAATGAACCACAAGCACACATTTTCCTAACTTTTTTTTTTTTTGTAAACTGGTAAATATTAACATGGTCCACCATTTCAAAGTATGTAAACACATTCCTGTAGTCATTTCTGCACCAGAAGCCCAGCTTGACAAAGAGCAACATATTGTAAGTTCTGTGTAAAAATTAAAAAGGTTTTCATGACAAATAGCAGCTTTTGGCCCACAGAGAATGGAAAACATCAAAGCACAGTGTGTTGTTGTCATTCCAGACTGTTGTTCTATGATCACATTCTGTGTGTCTGTTGATTCATGATGTTTCTGCAGTTTTCAGCATCTACTAAACTGTTTTTGGGTTTTCCTTATCCCTTCTGTGTTTATGTGAATTGGTGTCTTCAAATTGTGTTTATGGGCTTCATATCCCCCACTAATATTTTTGTTCTAGTCATCTTTTTGCCAAAAGAATAAAATGTTTTCTTCTTGTTCCTGCTTTTTGGCAAATGCTTTACAGTTCCAGGATACTTTTGTTGGATATTTTACGAGATTTAGATGTTGCTATTGCAAAACCTGCAAGATTCTGCCAGAAGCAGACAAAAAAATCCACCCTGCTTTGTTAGATTATGTGAATGTGTTTTCCTGATGTTATAAAGACTTTTTCACAAAATAAAGCTTAATTTCTTAGGCATGGAAGTAGCCAGCTTTTACGTCCCCTGGGTATTATGTATCAAAGTACCTTTACTTTTATATTAAATGCATTAAATGTTCTTATTGGAAGGTATAAGCATTTACACACACAGATTTGTTCACTCTGCTGCAGTCTAAACAGAATTGGGGAGGGGGTTGGAATTTTGGTAACTGCTTGTGCTCTTTCTAGTATCACAGTGGCTTGGAAATAGTTGTTGCATGAAGCTGAAAAGACATCACAAACAGTTTGAAGTCTAAAGGGCTTGACATTGAGTGCAGATTCTTGCTTCTCTAGGTATGTGTCTGGAGAAGAGAGCCTTCTACCGCATGATCTCTGGTCTGCATACCAGCATTAACATCCACCTCTGTGATCGCTTTCTTCTACGGGGTGAGCATGGTTTATAGCACGTGTCAGATAAATCATGGAAACAACTTAACCGGCCCAAGCTAAGTACTGTGAAACAAAGGTCAGGGTGGAAAGGGAAATTATGCAATTGGTGGAAAGATATAGACTGATAACAGGGCTTGCACTGGCCTTGGGTTTTAAGAAGTTCCAGGAAATTAAATTCAAAATTAAATTCTCAAGGGTCATTGGTCTCCCATTTTCAGTTTTTAAAGGGTTTCAAATCAATTCACCTGCGGCTGAAAACACACACACACACACCTTGGAAATACTGTTAGGTTAGTTTGTAGGCATATTTCTTATCTTTTTCTATTCACATTAGCTAGTTAAACTGCCTTTTCTTGTCACAATACTTACCATGACCCAAAGTGCTGTATCTCAATTTAGCAATCCCTAACCGAACCTCCAAAAAATACAACCCACATAGCAACCCTGGTAAGCCCCCTCCGCGCATGCGCACAGCTCACTGAGTGGGTCAAGCTGACTTTCTCAAGCGCTGTGCTGCCAGCAGGATGTGTGTGTGCGAGATACCACCTTCCTTCCTCTCAGTGTTGGCCTTTGCCTTTGGCGGTCTCCTTACCTCTGCGCTGCGTTGCCTCGGATTTACAGGAAAGTGATTTGCGTCTTTTCCTTGCGTCCTCTGCGTGTTGCTTTTCTTCAACGTTTTTGTCCCAGCGTTAAGTTTTACTGTCTTAGCTGTTTTACTGTGTGTGTGTGGGGGGGGGGGGGGGTAGTGCGTCTACGGGTTTGGACCCACACGTGCGTTAACTGTGCTCACGCAGTGCTTTTTGTTAGCTTTGCTGCTTTGTTTGCTTTGCTTGTGGGTGACATTACAGTAACTACCATACAGTAACTTGTCACCCCTCGTGTAGATTTTGTTTATCTTGCACTTATGCCACGTGAGCCCCCCTCCTCCGCCGGTTCGGACGGTAGTCGCCGGGATTGCTCCACCACACGCAAGATGGATGGTCCCCGCCAGTCGCTTGCAGCCTCCATCTCTTCCGCGGATGCCCCTCCTTCATCACCGCGCACTGTCACGTCAGTGGCCTTGGTCTAGCTGCCCGTTCCTCTACCAGAGCTGTTCGGACCCGCCTCTCTCGCGTCTGTGTCTCCAACCTGCCACCCTGCGTCACGCCTGTCCAGCCGGTCTTCCGTGTTCACCTCGGAGGATCATCCACCCGACTGCTGGAGAGGTCCTCGCATCCCACCATCGTTATCTCCTCTCCAGAGTTGACTCCTGATGAGTGGGAAGGGGGAGATGTCTCGGAGGCGCCTGCCCCCGCAACCGCGGAAGAGAAGACGGAATTTGCCGGGGTGGTCGGAGTCGGAAGAGTGGCGCGGTGACCACGGCAGCCTCGCAGCTGAAGTCCCCGTCCCTGTCGGCCTGGATGCCTCCGTCGGTCAATGATCCTACTTCCGCTGCTCTTGGAGCGGGGGTGGGGGGAGACCAGGGCTGTCAGTCATCCGCCGGAGGGACTGTCGGTCGTGATGGAAGAGGCGTTGGAGCGCGTCTTTTTACGCTTCCTTGAGAAGCGTGAATCCCTCTGTGTCCCCGCCAGCTTGGGCGGAGCGCAGTTAGATGCCGCTCCACCCTCTGGCCGACACCCCCCCCTCCAGTTACGTGCATCGGCATGCCTCGCTTGTTGCCGGTAGTGCCCGCCAGTGCACACCTGACTGCTGGAGCGGGCCTCGCATCCCACCATCTTGACGCCTCTCCGGAGTTGATGCCTGTTGAGTGGGAAGGGGGAGATGTCTCGGAGGTGCCTGCCCCGGAGATGGCAGAAGAGAAGCCGGGTGCGCTTCTCGCCTCCATTTTGGAGCTCATGGAACTCCTGCAGGATTCCGCGCCTCAGTGTGTGACGCAGCAATCACAGGTTGAACAAGACGCATCTTGGTTCTCCTCGGTTCACCTTCCGGCATCTCGCTCGCTGTCAGTCTGCTTGCGTGAGTCGCCGTTGGTGCGGTCAGCTGTCAGGAATGTGTGGTCTGCCTACCGTTTCAAACAGCGTCCGGCTGCGCCTGTCGCTGATCCGCCGCAGGAAGCATTGTCTTCCTTCCTCCAGGTGGCCCCGGTGGGTACCTTCCGGTCCCCACCCCAGCCGTGCAGAACCACTTCGTGGTTAGCCCGTGTTTCTATGCCTTCTGAGCCCCTCCCAGGTCTCGCAGGAAGATCTGGTTCTGTTGCCCCCGGGCTCACGACCTCCCTCGCTGAGCTTGCGCTGGTCTTTAGCGAACCAGTGGGAGACAGCGCTCAGAGATGTGCTAGACATGTCTGGTGTAATGGATTCTGCCCTGCCTGCGCTTGAGCGTTCCATCTACACAGGGGGCTGCACGGCTTTCTGCCTTGATGCAGACTTTGCCACTGGTGGACTGTGCCGCACACTTCCTCCCTGTGGCGAGGGCATCGTTTTTCACCCAGACCAGTTCCACCTGCCATGGGGGCTAGAGTTGCACGGTGGCTACTCTCGCGGGAACCCCTGGGGTGGGGACGATCACTGGTACTTCTTGTGCCATTTGGCGTCCCTTTGGTCTCATGCCTATGTGGGCGGTCTTGCTTGCACGCTCCCCCCCCCCCCATGTTGGTGTCTGACCCGCTGGCGGCCATTGCCGTCCAGTTGACGTCACTGTTGTTCGTTATGGAGGAAGAGTAGATGCACGTTTTTCCTCACTTCTGAGTGCAGTGGAAAGCCACCTGTGTTCCTGCCAGTTGTGGCGGATGCCAGGGGAACGTGCCTCCACCTTCTGGCCACCCACCGGAGGTTACCCAACTTCCAGGTGTGAGTCACGCCGACACCCCCTTCCAGTTTCGTACGTGCTCATGCATCTGCCGCCTCTGCCACTGTGTGTTCTGGTCGGGGGACCGATCGCCCTTTTCTCTTAACACAGAGAAAACCTGACACGCAACTGGTGGACTGTGCTGCGCACTTCCTTCCTGTGGCGTAGGCATCGCCTCTTACTCTGACTGACTTTAGGTTTCATACGTGCTCTTGCGTCTTCCGCCTCTGATACTGTGCGTCCTGGTCAGGAGAGTGATCGCCCTTTTCTCTTCCACAGAGAAAACCTGATACGCCACTGGTGGACTGTGCTGCGCACTTCCTTCCTGTGGCGAGGGCTTCGCCTCTCACTCAGACCATTTTCTCCCACCATGGGAGCTAGAGTAGCACAGTAGCTACTCTAGCAGGTTCCCCTGGGGAGGGAAAATCACTGGTACTTCACGTCCCATGTGGCGTCCATATGGTCTCATGGCAATGGGGGTGGACTTGCTCATGCACGCTCCCCCTCTGGCATGTTGGTGTCTGTCTTGCTGGTGCCTGTTACCGTGCAATCGACGACACCGTCCCTTGCAGCTTGGGTGCTTCCGCTGTCCGTCGATCCCACCACTTCTGCTGCTCTCGGAGCGGAAGGTGGGGGGAGGAAGTGGTGTTCAGACACTCTCTCGAGGGATTGTCGGTCTTGACAGGGGAAGCATGCGTGCAGTGTTCTTTCTACACTTCTTTGTGAAGTGAGAAGCTACCTGCGTTCCTGCCTGTTCTGGCGTGCCCCCACCCTCTGGTCACCAGAGGTTCCCCAACTTACAGGTGTGCATCACGCCGACAAACCCCCCCCCCCACACACTTTTCGATTTTGTCTGTGTTCATGCGTCTGCCGCCTCTGACACTGTACGTTCTGGTCTGTGGAGCGATTGACCTTTTCTCTTACACAGAGAAAACTTGATACGCTACTGGTGGCCTGTGCTGCACACATCCTTCCTATGGTGAGGGCATCGTCCTTACGGTTCTTGCGCATGTTCATGAGTCACATAACTCCTCTGACATTGTGTTTCCGGTCAGGGTAGTGATCACCCTCTTTTTGGAGAACATCAAGGGCATCGCTTTTCACTTGTCCTGTTTCACCCCTAGGGGTTGTTCTGGTCGAGTGGGGTTTCGGCCACCACCAGCAGTCACACTGCATGGTGCAGCCACCCCTTCCCGCTTACGGTTTCTGGGCAGGGTAACGATCGCCCACCTCTTTTGTTGCTGGGGGTGCGCAGTTGCCGATTTCGCACACCATGCACTTATACTCAGCAGAGGGGGCTTCATTGTCCACTCTCCTGTTTCATCTCCTGAGACGATACCGGATGAGTCGGACAGGGGTTTGGTCTCACTTGCCCACACCAATGAGACAGCGGATGAGAAGCAAGCTACTTCTCCACTCCCGATGGGAGTTGGCAGCTCTCCTGTGGAAGAACATGCCAAAGTGCGCAGTGCAGGGACTGTAGGAAGCAGCGCAGGACTTGTCCTGTACTCTTTCGTCCTCCTGGTACCATGCTCGCAGGCCCCTGCTTGCATGCGTCACCTTTGGTGCAGGCCTCTCTGAAGGACGAGTGGCAGAACCACCCCTTGGGTCCTCACTGACAGCACGTGTCACTATTCCGCCATTGGAAGCGTTGTCTTCCTTCCCCCAGGCAGCCCCATGGGTACCTGCTGGTGAGACCTGCTTTACCACTTCGTGGCTGGCCCATGTTTCCCACTGGTAGGTATGGTCTTGCTTCCAGCAGGCACCAGTCCTCCATTCCTCCCTGCGTTTCTGATGGTCACAGATTGACTTTTGGCTACGGGTGTCTGGGATGTGTGGGACATGTCCGTTGTCATGGTTTCTGCTGTTGTCTTTTTAGCAGTCTATTTCTCACCGAGGGCTGCACGGTTTTTTCCACCCAGCTGCAGACTTCGCTGCCCTGTGAATCTGTCTTCGTGCGCCGCCATGTGTTTTTTACCTCTGCTCTTGCAGAGGGCTACAGTGGAAGTGACTGCCTATACGTGGATGAACATTCTTTTCACTTCCACGTGAAGTGAATAGCACTGTACCTCCACCATTTTACCCTCCACCGTGGTCATGAGCTTGGTTTCTCTGACACGGTGCCTGTCCAGTAGGGTGGCGCTCGACCCTTTCTCTCATGACAAGAGAAAGCCTCGTGGGCATCCACCTTACGGCTATGGCTCTGGGCCTTTGTCTTCCTGGCCAGCTCTGTGGTCAGGATTCAGAGTCTTCTGACTGACAGTCAATTTGGCCCCGCTCCACGATCCTGACCTTGTCAGTGATCCGGGCAGAGCTTGGTTGCGTACAGACGCGTCTCTCGCGTTTTACCCCTCAGAGATGCATCTTCTGCACTCTGACTGCAAGAGAGTCTATCACCCGTTCTCTCGCTTCAGCTCCTCCTTTTGTGGGGTGTACTTCCTACACCTCCTACTAAAAGGTGGGGATGGCAGAACCCTCCTAGCTTTTGTTCGCATATAGGAGGGTCGGGCGTGGACCAGCCTCCTCGCTGCTGATGTACACGCACTCCAAGAAGCTCAGTGGGTGGTCTGCAGGCACTTGGATGATCCTCCTTCAGGATCTGTCTTTGCGCCAGGAGGATGGACTTAGGGTGTAGGTGACAGTTTTTTCCCTGCACTTCTGTCGTCTTCATCCTCCTAACCCTGGTAAGTTTTTTGTCTTCAGGTGGCATCACCCACCTCCGTTTTATGCTGAATCAGCACTTTGGGTCATGGTACAGTATTGTGACAAGAAAATGCAAATTTCTTTATCTAAATTTGTGTTACTTTAGCAATACTTACCATGATCCATCATATACCCACCCTCCTCCCCGCTGATGGTTCTTCTGGCTTGAGAAAGTCAGCTTGACCCACTCAGTGAGTGTGCGCACGAAGTACAGGCTCTGTGCGCATGCGCGGAGGGGGCTTACCAGGGTTACTTTGTGGGTTGTATTTTTTTGGAGGTTCGGTTAGGGATCGCTAAATTGAGAATATAGCACTTTGGGTCATGGTAAGTATTGCTAAAGAAACACAAATTTAGATAAAGAAATTTGCATTTTAACGTAATTATCTTTATTTCCTTCTCACTCTGCTAAACTGTCCTTTACACTAACAAGAAGAGGAGAGCACCCTCTATTCATCACATATTTTCCTGTTCTTGTTTATATATTCTTTGCTTTTTTATCCATACTTTTGTGCGCGTAACAAAAACAAAATGCGCTATACCCCGCACTTTCACCCGCTAGCTGCTGCTGTAGCTAGCAATGCCCCCATCGCGGCCCGCATCCCACCCGATAAAAGTGGGGTACGGACCGGACAAAGGGCAGTGAGCCGTGGGCCAACGGACGGTGTAGGGCAGCAGCAGTGGCGGCACTCAATAAAGTATGTAGCGCGAGCTTCCACAAAAGGCCTGCTTCTGTTAAGGAGAGAGAGAGGAAAGTTTACGGAGCGAACCCGCTTCATCACAACTGTGTTGTGTGGGGTTTTAAAAACTAGTTCTTCATGAGTAAAGTAGTGTCTTTACCAGTGGACTATCGTCACCAAGGCTTGTTTTGGTTCGCTATAGCTATAAGAAATTGCATTGCGATGTCTCACTGTATTTCAGTAAGCCTTTACTGATTGGCACAATCAGTTTGAGCCACTTGAGGATACCTCTCAGAGTACATATAGGGTGAAAAAAAATCACGGGAGGGCTTAACATCCTTGTGTGGTTTGTAAGGTGTTGTCGCATGGTTTGATGTCATGACTTCACTTTGTGCCTGATCAGCCTGTATTTTAATAACCCATTTTGATGATGGGTGGATATTTTGATCTGTGGTGTTGTAAATAACTCCACGAGTTCTATCGACACACTATTGATTGGTGTAAAAATTTCTTTCCCTTCAAAATAAAATAACAAACCACACTGTCCACATGTGACACCACACCTCCTGGTCGTTTCTTGTGGTATCGTCCCCTAAGTGCGCTTGTGCAGTGAGCCTATTGTCAGGACACTGCATATGCATGAAATTGCTAGGGCAAAGGGAATTGCTTTCAATTTTACATGGACTGATCTCCAACAAACTTTGATCTGCTGGATACGCACTGCAGAATTTTAAAGGGTGAAGTGACTGCCAGTTTGCATTTTTAAAGGGTCCAGGGATGCTTGAAATGTATTGCAGTTTCGCTCCGTGAGTTTTCTCTCTCCTCTCCCCCTCTCTCTCTCTTCCCAACAAAGGCAAGTTTTCGTCTTCTACATGGTTTTATTTGGAGCCGCCACCGCTGCTGCTGCCCAACGCCTGGGGTCGCTCTGAAAGCCTGCCCGTTCCCTCCCTGCTTGCTCGTGCTCTGCCTACATGGTTCGTCTCCCCATTGCACTCTGCGCTTCATCTCTCCCTTTGCCCGGTCCGTAGCCCACTTTTATCGGGTAGGACGCGAACTGCAATGGGGGCACTGTCCGGGCAAGCAGCAGCAAGCCGGCATACATGCCGTGAATGCCAGAATGTGTGTTTCTTTCACACACAAGACTTAAGATTAAAAATCCAAAGAATATATGTACACGAACATGAAAATATGCGATAAATAGAGTGGACTCTGGTCTTCCTGTTGGTGTTAAGGAAAGTTAAGTAGAGTGAGAAGGAAATAAAGATAATTACGTTAAAAGGCAGTTTAACTAGCTAATGTGAATAGTAAAAGATAAGAAATATGCCTACAACTAACCTAATCTATTAAGATGTTGGGTGAGTTTAGTATCTACTGAAAGAGTAATTCGAGTAGAATCCGAATATGTTAGTTGTTAGTATCTGCAACTATCCTAGAAGGATATAGAAACGTTTAAAGAGAGTGAGCCTAGCACAGCACGCGGTAAAAGGACACAGTGCCTCACAGCCACGGTTTGCTGGGCACCCCCCCCCCCCCCCCCCCCCCCCCCCCCCCCCCCCCCC
>SMGT01006394.1:568558-597776 GCA_004794575.1 Lanistes nyassanus
GTGGGAAAGACTAGCATGTGTGGTACCGTAAAGTCAGTGTGTGGGAAAGACTAGCATGTGTGGTACCGTAAAGTCAGTGTGTGGGAAAGACTAGCATGTGTGGTACCGTAAAGTCAGTGTGTGGGAAAGACTAGCATGTGTGGTACCGTAAAGTCAGTGTGTGGGAAAGACTGGCATGTGTGGTACCTTAAAGTCAGTGTGTGGGAAAGACTAACATGTGTGGTACCTTAAAGTCAGTGTGTGGGAAAGACTAGCATGTGTGGTACTGTAAAGTCAGTGTGTGGGAAAGACTAGCATGTGTGGTACCATAAAGTCAGTGTGTGGGAAAGACTAGCATGTGTGGTACCGTAAAGTCAGTGTGTGGGAAAGACTAGCATGTGTGGTACCTTAAAGTCAGTGTGTGGGAAAGACTAGCATGTGTGGTACCATAAAGTCAGTGTGTGGGAAAGATGCACCAATAAAGCTCTTCTCCCCTCTCCGCTCTTCCGTTCCTCCTGCCTCCAGAGCAAGCTAGCTGAAGTGATAATGGTGGACAGGGATCCTGTGCAGTGAGACTGCAGCCTTGGTGTGGGTCAGTAGGCTAGGGAATCACCAGGGTGTGACTATTGACATCAGGAATTAACCGGATGCCACAGGCGGCTGAAACTATCAGATTCTGTAGACTCTGACACCTTATGGTGTTGCACTGATGATAGTATTTTGTTGTACAATTTGTATTGCTTTGCAATGCTTCACAAGATTGCACAAGAAACATTCATTTTGGTAATTCTGATATGAAAGCTTTGCTCTCGGCATGCATATTTACTCTGCCCATGTGGCAGGAGTGGAGATAAAGAAGTGGGATTTTGAGGCCAATGGGGATTCTTACGTTTGTGCATTACTGTTGTGTCATCCCTGGCAGAAGCTCTTTACTGTTTTGAAAGAATGCAGTTGCATTCATTTAAGCCGGTTTCCAAGGTACTTGGAGGAGGTTGGTCTTTATTTCTTGCTGCTCCTGTGACTTCGCTCCCTGATGTGCTGTAAAAGAAGGAACCATTTAAAAAATATTCTTTGTTCAGCTAGCAACCAGCAGCATTTTTGCATTTGTGGATGTAAAAAAATAAAACCTTTTGTTGCCTTGCTAAGTCGTTTTGACACCTGATGACTATTACGTTTAGTCTGTCACTTTTTCACGCACACAGTAAGCAGCACTCATCTTGTTGCAGCATCTTTGCTTTGTCTGTCAGTCCGCTGTCAGTACCTGTTTGATGGGGGATAGCTAACACCATCAGAGTGCTGATCTGACCTCCTGTCTGCCTGATCTGCCTGTAGGAACACCGTTCATCATTCCATATCCCCTAACTTCTTCTGTAGGTGGCTTTGTGCTTTGCCTCCTGTAACATAATCAGAGCTGACTGGATTCATTCACTCATATTGTAATCAGAAGCTGAATATATTAATAGCACCCAGCATGACTGACAATCAAGTTCTTTTTTAGGCATATACTGGAAAGTTGTCTCTCACCGAGTCAAAATGTCTTAACTACCCAACTCGTTAGTCCCCTACTCCCAGTACATGTGACATTTTGGCATCTGAATGTATGTTCACACTGTGGACTTTTGACTACATGTACTCATCATGCAGCATTTGAAATGCCATGTGGGTTTCAGAAAATGGTGTGGGTGAGTGTATCTCTCTTGCTTTGTGTCAGTGCCTATGTATCCTAGCCTGTTCTTGAGCTGTAAAACATTGATGCAGTGTTTTGAAATAAGTTATCTGCGGTTGAATGACTATGTCAGAGACATTTACTTTGCTTCAAATGCATCACTGAAACTCAGACTGTCTGCGTATAGGTGTGTTGTGGTCATATGTGAAACTTCAAGCTTCTGCTGTTTTGATTTCCCCTTCCAGAAAAAGTTTCCTGAAGGTGGTTTTTGAAGATTTCCTAATTACAGTGTTAGTGCACAGCAGTGTAGTTAGTTCACAGTGTGCTTTGGCTTTTCTTTTTCTTTTGGTGTGAAGACATTTATGATATCTGGCTGCTATGTGCATGTTGATGTGTTTGTGGAACAAAATAACATTGTAGGGAGAGGTGAACTGAGTTAAACATTCCTTGTTACAAGATTTTGAAAAATTATGAGCAACAAGTGTCCCTGCCATGACACCCCCCCCCCACCCTATTTCACCTTTGGTTGTTTTGTTTCTCCATTTTTAAAAAAATTGTGATGATTTGCTATTTTATCATGTGGTGGTTGTCAGCATATGAGAGGGGTGAGCTTTGTTCATTGGTTAATATATGAAGCCTTCTACGTTCTCTGTTATATATCAGCTGTTTGCAGATTTTCCTGCTCATTTTTATTACCCACCTAGTAGATGGCAAGCTTTCAACATCTGATGGGCAAAAAATGTCAACAATCATTTTAAAGAGCATAGATCCTTCATTTGTTGCATAGTTCCTGAGGGTGAAAGAAAAGTGTGAACAATCGTATCATCTTCGCGCACTCCGATTTGTAGAAGGGAAGTTGGCAAGTCATGTAAATGGCAGTGTTGGTCCTGATAAACTGCGTGCTGTTACTGCTGTTTTGTTGCTAGTGACAGCAGCAGTCGGCTAAGTCTTGGTCTAACACAGTCTCATGCAGTGGAACCCTCACTTGGTCAAGATATCGGAATTAAATGATCTTAGATAAGACTGAAGGAGGTAATAGATCATATCGTGGGGTTTTGCACAATGATGTAATATTTAGGGTCACCCAGTGTTGGAAATGCAATGGTGATAGAAGTGATTTGAGTAACTCAAGATGCAAATTTACAATGTTAGTGTATTTACTGAATTTTATCTGTTGCTAAGGTTGAGACTCTTTAAGCATAGTTTTTATTTGTATTCGAAAGAAGTATTCTACAAATGTATATATATTTGAAGATGCACAAAGTTTAATTTCTTGCTCAAATTAATAATTTATCGTATTGATGGAATCAAATGGGATTTTTTAAATACTGGTTACACACAGCAGGCTCCACACAGAGGCCCCCTCCCCCCCCCCCACACACACACCTACCCACACACACACATACACATGCGGATTCTTGTAACAGCTGATGCTGTAGGCTGGCAGTTTCTTCGTGCACAGTCTTTTCTAACTTGACTAGATGGTGCGTGAATTTTGTACTGCACTTTTCTATGCATTACTGATTTTACTGCCTGATTTTAAATCCCTTTTGCTACATTCAGATTCTTCTCATCTGCCATGATGCCACCTTTCATTTCTATGGTTACAGGTCACAACAGAACAGTTGCAAGTGTCCGTCCTGAAAGTGGGAAGAGCAGATGTGTTTTCTTGTGTGTGTGTGTGTATATGATTGTTGTAGAACCATCAATGTTTATTAAAATATATTAAAAATGAGACTATGCATGGAAGACTGACAGTCATCCATTAGCACTGACTGCTGGCTGGCAACTGTGAGCTGGGAAAAATCCCCAACTGTTTTAAAAGCACAAGGATTGGTGTCGTGGTCAGTTTTATTAAAAGTTTATACTTTGATTTTGACGTAGCTGGTCCTTGAAGCTGAAGCCAAACACAAGCACAAACCATTAAAACAAACATGTACAATGACAAACATGCATGGGAAAGTGGGTGGCAAAAACCAACAAAAAGTATATAAATATATGTGCTTTGTACTGCATTTGTCAAGACAATGATAGTCAAAGCGTGCCTAGCAATCAGTGGGGATGGCTCGGTACACTGAAGTGTGTGTGTGTGTGTGGGGGGGGGGGTGAACCAGCAGTTGAAGATGCACACAAAAAAAATGCGAGGGAGAAACGGAAAGCAGGAGAAAGTGGAGAGCTGACCAGGCATGTCTGGGAAAGTATTGACAGGGTACAGAAGGAATGAGACGGTGTTAGCAGATATTCACAAAAGAATGTTTTCAGGGTCAACCAAAAAATCTGCACCTTAAAAGCATGGTCCAATGTGGCTAGTCTTCCAACCTTTAAAATTGAGTCTGACTGTATGAACATGATGTTTAATACAGAGGGACAAGTCAATGAATACATCAATATTTCTGACTGTAAAAATGTGTAGCAGGGTGTATGAGAAACCCAAACTTGGGTTCATGACTGGGTGCTTTTGGAATAACTTGGGTTGTATTTGTTTGGTGGGGTTGGGGGTGTCATTCATCTATAGTTTGTGGTTGTTCATGTTTGAACTGGCTCAATAGTTTGTCTTATTGTGTCGAAGACATAAATGACCACAACTACAACAATGGTTGGCTGGACTCTTCAGGAAATGTTTATCAGGGTTGCATGAACATTACACAATAAAAATCTCAACAAGACATGCATCACAACTAGTGTTACCTGCAAACATCATCACAGGTTCCATTCATTAATCACAGTTCAGCCTCCTTGGTTTTGTTTCATTGCAAAAATGCCCATGGTAAACACGTTTTTCTCGTTCAGTCACAAAAATTCTACTGATGAAGCGTTTGATCCGCGCCAACCAACACCAAAACAATTGGTACCCTGCAAAACTACGATTTGCTTCTGTCAGACAAAATGACAACACTGCAGAAGAAGGGGTGGCCTACCCCCTGCAGACCGATGGAATAAATAGGAGAAAGGTGCAGACTGTCTTCACAGAGACCTGCACAGTCAAAGTGCTTAACTAAAACTAATTTGATTTCCTTTTAGTTTTATTCAAGTAGAAATGAGCACTATATGCTGAATTTCAAAAAAAGAGGCAGCGAGGCTTGGTTCCCAGCTCAGCAGAAACTGGCCAGGGGTTAGTAGATTAATGAAAGAACGTCTGGCCCCGAGACGCACGGCTCACTAGGGTCTGGTTGAAGGTGGTCCATACTAGAAGCGGCAGGGAGGGCCTGCACCTCCATTGCTGCTGGCCCCAGCAACAAGTGACGAAGACGGGCCCTGGTGCTTCCTATGTCCAGCCCATCACTCTTACGATGTATAGCAGCCCCGCAGGTCAATGCCAGGATGGCCACCATAAATCTCATTTCATGGGCCAGGTGCAAAGAGTTGGGTCGAGCCCCTGGACCCACAGGCAACAAGATGTGTAGTGGAACTGAGTCCACCCCCTTTGCTGACCCTTTAAGAGGCCCATGGGCAGGAAAAGTCCCTCCAGCGGAGGTGGGACAGCTGCAGACAGCCTCTAACCGATGGCGACCGCGAGGGGCACGGGTAGCCAGGCGTTTGTGACCAGGGGAGGCAGAGCTGGCTGGGTGCCCCTGTGGCTGCATCTGTGTGAGCGATCTGGCGCGCATCTCTGCTGATGTGGCTCATGGCTAGAGTGGGTGGGCAGCCTGCTGGGGTCCAAAAGGAGAGTTGTATTCTGATATATATTTGCACTTGTTACATTTCAACAGTAGTTATCTTAACACTGACTATAAGTTTCTTTCAAAGCCAGTTTCTTTGATCGCACACTTCATCCTCCACACACTGTCTCCTCCATGCACTTTAAAAATGTTTTTCCACTGCCAACCTGTCACATGGTAATCTGTTAACAAAATCCACCGCTTAGAAAAATGGGGGGTGGGGGGGTTCCCCAAAAAAGTAATACTCGCCACTCTGGCTTTAATGTAATGCAGAATACCCTTTGCGTTAAAACATATACTATATATATACTATATGTAGTGTAGTGTGCATTTTTAAACTGTCATGGTACAATTCATCGCTAATTATGTACAACTGTAACAAAAGCTTCAATATACATTTCCCTTTCATGTAAACCCGGTATATTTTGTATATGTCTGTTAGTAAACTGGGTATTTTCTCCAGTGAATTTCCTCTCCTTCTAAGCTCGGCTGTTTGAAGCCACGAGATGTGAAATATGAATCCAAACATACCTTGACCAACATTTACATCTGCTTGTGCACCACATATGTGCACTGAACCCACCACATAGTTACACGAAAAATAAAACATGCACATAAACCTACCTATATACAGAAATCTATCTAGAAGTGCACCCCTACCCATCCTTATGTGCTGAGGGGAGTAAACAAGTTCAGACAAGTCAGCGTTACAGTGGTGATGGATTTATCAAATAAAAGGGTTTCATCATTCCACCTTTATCAACATGGTTCACATCATTGCAACAGCAGCAAGAGCAAAAGATGGTAAATGAGATTATGTGGAAGAAATTCTTCAGCAAGTTTTACTTTCTAATCCCCCATGTGGCATCAACTGTCTGCTCCTTACACACATTGGGAGAAACATGAGTGATTCTCAACCTTTTTAGAAACATCAGTTTTTAAAAATGAATATTTCATTCACAAGATTAATGTAGATCATGAGACATGTCAAGGCTGCAATGCAGAAATATTACCACAACATCTTTGTTCGTGCTTTGAACAGCCAAGTCCATGCTGGCACAACCACACCTGGACACGCCAACCCACTCACACTCCGGCCATACACACTGACTCGCCGACACAATGGCCACACCCACAGACTCGCACAGACTTGGCCACACTGACAAATGGACATGCACCAACCCCGCCACACTATGTCCACACACATGGTGACTATGGTCACACCCACAGATGGATACATAGTAACATCAACCCATTCACACTCTGGTCACACCCACCCTTGTACATACACCAACCCAGGCACACCACTCACAAACCACACTACTGTAGTTTGTGTAAAAGCCACTCTTCTAAGCAGCTTGCTGATGGTAGCCTGTGAAAGAATCCTACAGGCATTACCTACAGATGGATAATGTTACAGGTACATTGAAGATCTCCATGCAATGTCTTGATTTTAAGATTTGAAAGACAATAAAGAAGCACCGGTCTTTATGTTTTATGTTTAACAGCGGGTCCCACTCAGCAAAGACAGAAATAATAGATTATTCAAACCTGTCACAGGGTAACAACTTGGTAAAGTTAACATCTTTGAAACTCTTGGCAATGGTCCATCGCTGCCAAGAAGAGCCCTCATTGGTTTTGCAACAAACCTTTCAATATTTAGCAGACTTCTGTATTAGTATTAACTTGTAAAAAATGCACAGGAACTATCTTAGGAAAGTAAAAGTAATATTAATTTTAACACATCTGCCGATTTAAAATAAAATCTCCTTTGACAGGAAACAGTCCTGACCCAGATAAGTCCTTAACCTGGTTGAAACATCTCTGTCACTTCACCAACACCAGGTCCATATCACCACAGCCAGGTTTAATTGCACCGTGTGAAGATACATACATGTATCAACTGAGAAGCAAACCATATTTACTGTAAAGCTGCTTTGCCTTAGATGGCAACAAAGTGTCAGTGCTGACCATGATATGCCAGTCCTTCTTACCCTACAGCCCAAACAGCATGATCCCTCCATCCCAAAAGAACTAACTTTTGCCATATTCTGTTCCACACCATTTCCTTTTGATGATTAATAAACTTTGCAAAATCCTGTCAAGATTGTATCCAGACAACTGAATAAATTATATTTCTGTTTTAGAAAAAAGACTATGCCACTGCTGCTATTTGCCCATCCCTCTCTTCATCTAGAAGCCATCATTACTAGCAGCAGGAAAATCTGGCAGAAGACACATTTCTTTTTCCAGCTTGTCAAAATTCAAAGTGGTCTTCATTCTTGCCACCAACTATATGCATAATGAAAAAAATGGGTTTAAAAATAGATCTATGTGCCATATTCTAAAAGAACTGGTCTCTAATAATTTTATGTTCCACTGAAAAGTTCAGACGCAATAAGTGTTAAAAATTTCCCATGACGATTCTGGAATGTATCAATCACAAATTGTTGAAACTGCTCATATCTGCAGATACAACCACACCCGTTTTCAGCTCCATCACAGTTCACAGGAGTCAAAACCCTGACTTGCTAAGCTGTCAATATAGTCCAGGATCATGCTGCTCAATTTCCTTCAGGTAAATTGAGGGCTTGACTAATCAGTCCTCCTTCAGGTAAATTCAGACATCTACATCAGTCCTACTTCAGGTAAATTCAGGGCTGAACTAGTCAGTATCTTGCGAATGTAGTGGAATTAAGTGGAGTACCCATGGAGTGGCACTCTCTGCGAGGTGGGGGCCGACAGGATGGCTCGTGCAGGATGGTGCATGGCAGAATTTTCTGGAAGTGTCATGACAGCATGATACCGTGATGCTGTAAGCGCCCGTGAAGGTGAGCTCACGGTAATGCCTGAAGGTAAGATCACACCAGCTGACCTGGGCGGTGGAAGGAGACCTGGAGGACGTAGTGGAGACTGACTAATACTGACAGGGTTCGTACTTTGGGCAATGGCTCCATAATCAGTTCTAGAGGAAGAGCCGGAACAACTAGCCAGCAGACTGCCTGTGGGCATGATGGGTGTGTCCCGTGGTGTGCCGCGAGATGAAGATGAATTGTTGATGGAGTGGTAGCCACTGGTGACTGGACTGGGAAAAATGAATGCAAACATCTAAGGATATTAAAAGTCACCAAAAGGTAAGTGCATCAGCACAGAGCTCGGAAAAAAAGACATCTATAGAAAGCTGTACAAAACTGTCAAAAGGAAACAATGCTTAAAGACAACATTTGAAACCAGCATGATTAAGTGATACTTAGAAAATCCTTAAAATTAATTACATGTGTTATATGCACATTAAATGTCATTTTACAGGACATGTGAAAAAGACCGAGATCTATACCATTCAAGACTTTTAAAATAGATTCAGCACCTCAACATAGCAGGTTGTGCAAACAAAACTTCACAAGCAAAATAAAAAACTGGCTGCATTTATAGGATCTATAACCGTACCTTCTTGTCCCCACACGTGAAATGTCATCTTCACTGTCATATCTCCTAGGATTGTCAAAGAAAAATACTTTGGACCCATAGCTTCCAGAAGAAAAGTCTGTTAAAGCCTGCAAACACACAATCATCATGTTATAAACAATTTAACAAAATGTTTTAAACATATATTTCCAAAGGTACATGCGACTGCTGCTTGGAATAAAACAGGACAAGACAGTGGTGTCCACGTGTAGCCTCTTCAGTTAAGTATCTAGTTTTTGCTTTTTGGTGTTTGTGTCGTCCTAATGAAGGAAGCAGGGGAGGCATAATGCCCCAAAATACTAAAAATTTTCATTAATTTTAGCTTCATTTAGTTCCTTTGTTGTCAACTATAGACATACTTGCAAATTACAAGTATGTCTTTCACGCAGTTTCAATATGGTATTTATGAACCATACCATTTCAAAACATTTCTGAAGGAAAAGATGATTCAAAAGAAAATGATTCTCTTCTTCTGATTAATCAGACCCCTTCTGTTATCAGTTACAAATAGAGCCTCAGGCTACAGAAAGAGGAGAGACACACACACACAATGACATGCAAAGGGCACGGCCAAGGGGAGACTACTGCTTGCCATCAGCACCAGCATCCATGGAGATTGTGATTATTTTACAGGTTTTTGTAAATGAATTTCAAAAAATTACTTTCGTTAAAAATATTTTGAACGTCTACTGATTTCTGACTTATTCACACAGGTGTTTGCATCAATTCATTCGTCTCACAAAATGGCTACCCACCTCTACTTATAGTTATCACTTAAGTGAATTTGAAACAGATTATAGCAGCAAAACCACAAACAACCAAGACTTCATTCAAACATCATTTAAAATAAAATTCAGAATACAACTCCCCTCACCTGAATGATTCCACTAGTTTGTGGTTTGCTGTACTTAAAAAATATAACTGAAGCATCATGAACAAAAAGCTCATTGCATGTCTATCACAAGAATAAATCAATTGCATAAATTGGTGGATAATATCAAAACAAGAAATCACACAATATTTGTCCTTATATCACTGGTGCTAGCATTTCAAGCTCTCTGATCAACTGATTTGCACTTCACATCTTTTTTTATTGCCAAAGATCATCTTTAGGGACAATGCACTCAGATTTTCAGCAAAAATTTCACTTGAGCAGATGGTCAGTTAACAACGTGGCCACTTGCTGAACATTAGAGTTGCCTGTTTTATTTAAAGGGAAATCACTGTAGAGAGAATCAGCACTGCAAGTCCGCAACTGAGTTTGAGGTTAGACTTGAATGATTAAACTTACCACAGCAGTTTGCTGGCGCTTGACTCGGAAAAACAGGACAACTACTGTAATTGGCAAAACCTCCCAGATAAACAGGACAACACCAAATGATACGTAGGCGAAGCTCTGAGATAGGTTTTCCACAGTCTCTGCCTGCAAGACGAAGAAAGGCACATAAGCAAAGCTTTACTTCCCACCTTTTGGTCCAAAGGAGTCTTCTGCATGCCCATTCTCTTACCTGCTGCCTGTGCATTCACACATCTGTGTTCACATGCATGAGTGTGTGTGGGGTGGACAGGCAATGACAGCTAAAGCATGAGAAATCAATTTATTTACTTCAGTAAGTTCCAAGTAACAAATAATGTCTACTGTAAGTCTCACAAGGAATAAAAATTTAACTTATTTCACATATTTAACCCCACAAAATGAAACTCATTTCAATTAACCACAAATGGTCCAAACAAGCTTGTGACAAACCATAAAACTTGCATCTTTGCAAATAAAGATAATATTCAAGCAAAGATGCATGCATGCAGGCAGGCACACATGCAAACACACACACACCCTCTGAGCAATTTGGGTGACAGGAATGAGCATATTGCATGAAGAAAACACAGAATAAAGTTCCCACCTGGTCGCTTACATTAACCCAATCATAGCCAAAGTCAGGCAACTCTTTTTTCAGCAGTGGAGAGATGGTGATAAAGTTGTAGACAGCACGTGATGTGAACAACAGGACAATCAGAGCAGACACAACCACTGCTTGACAGACACTGGTGCCCTGAAAACATCCAGTATGTCTCCAACATAAAACAGTCTTCTTATGAACAATGGCATGAATCATAAAACGCATGTCTGGTATATGGAGTGTTTCCTGTCATAACTACCTCCCAGAGATCTTTGCAATTCATCTCGACTGATTTCTGCAAATAGAAATTCCTATTTCAATTGTCATTTGATCACAAAAATTCCCACCCTGACCTCTTGTGACAATCAGATAAGCTGTTTTAAAAAAGGAGTTACCTTGGCTTCTAGCACCAGGCTGGAGGAAGACATCTTGGCCATTCGGAAAATGCAGACAGCCAGCACAATAGCCATGATCATGAAGAGAGAGTCATTGACTGCAACTCTTGTATATAGCAAATACATTGGCACTGACTTGAAGTTCCTCTGGTGATATCTGACAGCCACTGCGCAGGCTACGTTTGATGCCACAAACAGCACTACTGCACCCACCATCAATATTCGCAATGGTTTTCTAAATAATCAGAAAAACATGAACAAGAAGGAAACTGAACAAACACCTTACTGTGTGTGTGTGTGTAAAAATGACAAAATCTAATTAAAGGCTTCATATCTTAATACAATGTACCAGCACAGACTGTTGGAAGTATCAGGACTATATCTGCCCTTCTGCACATCTTATTTTAGGCGCTGAACAAGCACCTTTCCAAGGACAGAATACAGGAGAATACAGCAGGAGGGAAGAAAGTAAGGCTAGAACTTTTTTTCTCACTTGTACTTTGAAGGCTCATATTTTGCCTTTGCCTTGAAGACAACCTGAAAACAAAATGAGTTAAATGTTAACGAATATATTGTATTAAATAACAATAGTAGGAAAATCTAACAACAAATCTGCTTCTTACCACATTTAAACCAACACAATGAAAAAGAATAAGTGTATAGAATATTACACTTCCCCTTCTAGTCAACAAATCAAGCATAAATGGACTTTAATATGTTATGATATTTTGGAGATGGTATGGATCTGACAAGAACCTCAGGTCTTGAAAACACAGCAACAATGTGCTGTAGTATAATGAGTTGGTTTCAGATTTAGAATGCCCCCTTGACTTGGGGACAAAAGAATAAAATCTGAGGGGTATACCGTGCCAGAAACGACTTTCAAACAAAAGCTTATGCGCAGTCTTTATAGCGCACTTCCCACACGTTTGGAAACTGCTTTATTCTCACCTGCGCAAAAAATAATACCAGCAGACACAGCATCGTGAACTGTAGACAAACAGGGAAACAATACAGTAGCCAGTATAGCGGTATTGGCAAGTCATTGGCCAAATCGCAGTCTTCAAAGTAAAACGAAAAGAGCGTTGTGCGAAGTCCAGACCACACAAGGCAGCAAAAAAGGAAGACTGTTTGATAACTGAATCGCTTGTGCCTGTAGTACCATATCATCCACAGCTGAACGTACACAAAGAGAAACAGGACAGCATAAAGAGTTATGTAGACAATAGTGATATTAGTCTCCACGCTAGGTGACAGGGCTGGTTTGAGGGTAGGGTATGGTATCGGAGTAGCTGTCGATCGTTCGTCAATTGCAGATTCTTTCAACGACACCATGGCTGGAGATTCCCACACATCTGAGATCTTAGCAGACAACCTCCGCATTATGGACGTGCCTGACATGTTGCTAGAGCAATATATGATGTCTGACTTTTTTTTTAAGATGTAAAGATGCTATATCGGGCTTTCGATATTCCGCTTCCCAGCTCCGCCCCATTCCATGGGTGTTTTAAAATAAATCAGCTGTAACCTTGACCTTCTAGTCGTTCAACAGGGAAGCTCTTTCCTAAAACTAGAAAGTGACGGATTTTTTTTTAGGCTAAAGTTTGTTTTCATAACTTTTTTTTAGCAATACAACAAATTACAGACGTAATTTTTTTGTGTTTCGTAGTGTTACTCCTGTCTAGCACGAACTGCGGTTCTACAACATGGTTCCTGCGATTGTCGTGCTTTCCGGAGATAAACACTTAAAACAAACATTTTCCATTTTTCTGAAGACGCAGAAGAACGATCTATTAAATTTATGAAAATTTAGCCAATTAAGAAAAATGAACTACATACAGAGTGCCGTTGAGAGTGTGCTGAACGCACACCGTTTGCTTAATTGCAGAAGAATTTTTTGGTCTGTCTCTATCCCCTCTAGAAAAAAGCATCAGGCTCAGCATGGTCACGATGGTGTTGAGAAGAAAACCAAGAAACAGCCAAAAAGGAAGCGGTACAGTGACACTCTAAAGTTACCAAAAACAACTTTACCTCTTTATGTAGGCGATGGACTGGTCCCTCAAAGGGAAATAGAAATTCAGAGAGTAAGTCTTACCTTTGGTCTTCGAATGACAACAAATTGAACAATCACAATGCCGATTACAGTATAATAACTAAATAAGTATTAGTATCACAAATCACCAGGTAATATTACAGTGATGCCATTTATCACATAGTATTACTATTAGGCCATTGGTGAGTGAAAATTTCATACTAGATATAACTATAGAAACAAGTATTATCATCTCAATGCGGCAAGCCACACTGTCGGACATCTCTCTCTCTCTCTGCGCCAAAAGCTTTCTTGAAGACTATGAAGACACCGTAGAGATTCTGTCGGTGTTGCAGGTATTTCCACACATTATCTTTAGACTGAAGATCAGTCAGTAGTGCTGCGCCTTGCTCTAAATCCTGCCTGTTCCTCAGCGATAATCTTTTCGGCTTTCGCTGCAGTGCATTGAGTGTGACCTTGTGAGATAACTTTGCTTGGGTGGCTGATCCGGCTGATGGGGTGCATTCTGGCATAATTCACAAGTTGCCTTTTTAGGAAGTGTGACAATCAAAGCCTGAGTCCAAGGTGTGGCGCATTCTCCTGTCTGTCAGACCATGTTGTAGCTTGCTGTGAGGACGTCAACCATTGTTTCCCCTCCGGCTTGGACCAGTTCTGATGGGATGTTGTCTACTCCACCTACTTCTCCTTTTTTAGTGATTCGATTGCTGCTTCCACTTCCACAAAAAGTATGGGATAATCATCCGGGCTGCTTGGTTCTGGAATGTTGAGTACACCTAAATCTCCTGTGACTCTTGGCTGTACAGCTGTTTGCAGTACTCTGCCCATCAAGTGAGGATTTCCCGTTTTTCACTGAGACATTGTCCTGATTTGTCCTGGATGGTTGAGATTTGTCGGGTTCTTCGCTGTCTGATTTGCCTTCTTCATATTATTTCTCTTCAACTTGTTCCCATTTAACTGCTTTGCTCTTCTGATAGTTTTTTTGGCCTTCCTTTTGGCTTCGTTGTATTTCTTTGTACTTTCTGGCTCGTGTTTCAGTTTTCTTCGTTTGTTACACAGAACAAGGACATCAGCTGTGATCCAGGTCTTCTTGACTGGCCAATGTTTGCCAAGGATCTCACTGGCTGTTTCAGTCACTGCTGTGTTGAAGGTAGTGATTGGTGTGTCCAGATTCGTGTTGTCATTCTCAGCATCAAAAATGGTCAGTGGTGCAAAATTTCCTCCATCGCTTGAAATTCTTGAGCTTTCAGTTGTTTGAGGTCAAACTTAATCGTGGTAACTTTTAGTTTGTTTACTTTTTGAGGTGGAGAAGAAAGGTTATCGTGACCAGGTCATGGTCACTTCCAATCATAGCTCATAGAAATCTTGTTTGCAGTTTTTACACCTGACCAAAGGTGTCTCTGTACAATGTCAGTCTGATTTTTGGAGCTTCTGCTTGGGGCCTGCCATGTCCATCTTCTGGATGCTTTGTGGGGGCCAAGTGTGTTTACCAGCCATAAGGTTCTTGTAGCTGGGAAAGTCCATGAGTCTGAGCCCCCTCTTGTTTGTTGGTCTCTGCATATTACAGAGCTGACCGCAGGTTCCCCACCAGTTTTTTCAGCGTCGTCTCTCAGTTTAGCATTCTGGACTCCTTGTACAGTGAGGATATTTTTCCTTGGTGTTTGGTCCCCAACATGTTGTACAGCTTCTTGCAGATGGTCATAAAACTCTTCTAACGTCTCGTCATCATGGTCGGATGTTGGGGGCACAGGGTTGTGTGATGGTGATGTTGAAAGGGGGTGCCTTTTAGTTTAAGGGAGTCCACATGAGTCAACTGGAGACTGGACGGCAAACCACAAGATAGTTTACAGTCTTTTTTGGACTCGGAGCCCAACTTCATGCTTGTCACCTTCCAACGAGGGTTGGTGTCCCTCATCTGTTGGCATTTCCCTAGGTTTATCTGACGTACCTCACAAAGCCCAAGAATAGTCCATTGTTGATCTTCCACGAGGTGGATCACGTTGGCCATGAATGCATGGCACTGACCTTGCTAAAAGCTCATTAGCCTGGCCAAGGGCATCATGGAAGCTTTTTGGCCCGAGCTGCCACATTGAAAGCACTATAGTCTGTCAGAGTTTTCTCCCTTAGTATTTATCTTTGCATAAAATCTGTGTGTTTATGCATACTGATTTCAAATACATTAAAAATAGCTGCAAAACAGAGTGGCAATATATAATCTCTCAAATTTGTATGATAGTTACATCGCTGGGCTGCAAAAATTATGACATTTAAAACGAGGTGTACTGCATTTAAATCAGTCGTGGAATCTCCTGTTTGTCCTAAAGTGCAGGGGCGGCCTGTAACAAAGTGATAACATAATTGCTACTGACACTGAAGGTTGTGGGTAGAGATCAAGTGTCTGCCTCACATTTTTTCTTTGCACGTGAGACCTGTTCATAGGGTTGCCATCAGGAGTATTTCCCCTTTCTCTCCCCCTAACACCATCAACCTTTTCTCATAAACCTGTAGGAAGGTCATCTTTGGTGCTTAATTTTACATCACCTGCTGAATTTCACTGGTCACTACATGATGATTCTTTGTGTCGAGTCAAGCAAAAAATTCATGTGCGTGTGTGGGTGTGTGTGGGGTCCTGTATTTTCAGATGTGTGGCTTTAATGAGCTTTACCAGTGGCAGGCATCCCAAGAGAGGGAGAAAACGTTTGTTCTTCATGATGGGCCACCCTATGCTAATGGTAAAACACATGTGGGTCATGCAGTTAA
Organism: Lanistes nyassanus; assembly: GCA_004794575.1. Classification (NCBI taxonomy): domain Eukaryota; kingdom Metazoa; phylum Mollusca; class Gastropoda; order Architaenioglossa; family Ampullariidae; genus Lanistes; species Lanistes nyassanus. The sequence continues at coordinate 584,431 of SMGT01006394.1, forward strand.
CAAGGTAAATCTACTTGAAGTTTTAATAACTAAAGAACAAGAGATCATATCTGTTAGATTTCTATACTTTTATGACACATCAAAAACATCTAATGATTTATTATACCTGCCATTTGGGGTACGTGTATATGTTGACCTGGTCTGGGATCCAAAAGTGAAGGTAGAAAATGAAGCCTATCTTGTCTTCTCACACTACTACAGTGTAGGTACTCCTACTAGGTACATACACATCTCAAAATCTACCAGTAATGCAGCAGATTATTTAGGTGGAAATGTGCATTTTTATGTATGTACAGTAGTAGATGTACATGTATCTTGACAGAGTTCATTCCTACCTTGTGTTCTTTCATTTGCCTCATGCTAGATACTTAAAGACATCACCATCCGCTACAAGCTGCTACGTGGATATAGGATACACTATATTCCTGGCTGGGACTGTCATGGCATGCCTATTGAGGTGAAAGCATTGGCAGAGACTCTTCAGACCCTTCAAGAATTTACACCCCTGCAACTACGTGATAGAGGTGAGCTAAAAATATTTCTAAATTTCACAATTTGAGACAGATTTGTATGCAATGATATACATGTATTATAGTTTACAGCTAAGTGTTGTTTGGAAGAAAGATTTTGGTACATGTAATATATTTGGTTTCTGGTTTGGTCTATGTTTCATTTAAGAAATAAAAATACACAAATGAATGAGGGAAATTCACTTGCTTCATTTGGTTAAGTCTTGATATTGTCTGCCTGTCTGACTTGTCTGTTTTCCTACAGTTCAAGTATGTTGTACATTGTTTTGGATATTTCAGTCTTTTTCTGTTCATCTTTGCTAAGTCAGTCTGGTTTGTTGCACATTAAATCAAACTAGTTTTTCTTCGTCTGCCATAGCACCTGTGTCTGTGACTTGCAATGCCTTATACAAAACATTAGTTTTGTAAAATGTGTAAGCATTGATGTGGCACAACAAATGGTTCAGGTTTGGTTCTAGACACAGTAAGTCATATGGTTGGTTGACCCCAAAAAGGTCTTTTTTCACTTCCGATAGGTCAGCAAAATAAACCACCAATAAAATTACTCTGTTGCGTCGTTTGTGTGCATTTTTCTTCTTTGGTGGCATAACATTCATCAGAGGTAGCATGCTAACAGAACACTGTGTTGTTACATGAAGGGAGGTAACTAGAACCTTAGCAATTGGAAATGCACTGACGCCGCCAAACATTGGAAAGGGAATTGGTTTATATTCATTGTTACACTTATAAATACAATCAGTAGGGGTTTTTTTTGGGGGGTGGGGTGGGGAGAAAACTGGATTTTCCTGATTGACTTAAAGAAGAAATGATCAGTCGCCTAGCTCCTAAATCCATTGCTCATTTCAAACTGTTATGCATCAACAGCCAATGACTGGCACCATACCAGAACTTGGATGACATAACATGTCCCAGTAATGGTTAACAATGTCCACACAGCTCGCAAGTTTGCACAGGAGGCAATAGAAGTCCAGCGGCAGTCATTCAAGCGTTGGGGCGTTATGGCTGATTGGAGTTCGTACTATACCACGCTGAGTCCTGAATACCAGGCCACACAGCTGGATGTCTTCCATCGAATGTATGAAAAGGTTGCCATGGCCTTGTCCTTTTTTATGGAAAAGATTTAGTGTGCTTGTGTTTATGTGCATGCAAGCGTGGATTTTTCATTGAGAGAAAAGTACTTTTCTTTTGACATCCTGAACCTAATCCCACGGAATAGAGAACTGCTGTTTGTGTCCATGTACTCTGCTTGGTTACCTGGCCGAGTTTAGGGCTTATTTATTTTACCAAGCCATGATTCATTTGTATAGCTGTTGCTGCTCATAGACATGTCCAGGTGTCATCCTTCTGGATACAATTTTTGTAGGCAAAAGAAAGACCTAAACAGAAAATAGTTAAACAATTTCCTCTCTTGCTTTTCTGTGAACATTTTTGTAGGGTCTCATCTATCGAAGCTATTTGCCAGTCTTCTGGTCACCCTCATCCAGGTGAGCTGTCGTCACTGCGTTCCTTGCTGCCAACAGCACAATTATAGAAATATATGCGAGTAGAAACGATGCCACTCTTGGCTAATGTTCAGCTACGAATGCACATACCATCTCAGTCTGCATAAAGGGCCACGTTCTCTTCTTGCTGTGAAACTCTAACAGTTCATTATAATTATTTTCAGCAGCAAGTCTTGTTGGTGAAATGATTTCATCTCCGTGATTTATGTTTCTATATTGGCATTTATTGCAATTAAACTGCAATGAAAATGGTTAACATCATCAGCTGATAGTTTTCTTGATTTTTGTGATTTTGCAAAGTATGGGGATGAATTACTCATAACATTAACTGTTTCCACTGAGAAAGTTATATGCTTGTTTTTGACATTTATAGTGTTCAGTGAAGCAAGATGTAAAAGAAAACAAGTGACTGCCGCTTGGAGGAAAATCCAGATTAAAATTAAAAACAAGAAGACTGAACCAAGCTAGAAACAGAACAAAGACAAAGACAAGCTATGAAAAAAACGACAAAAAAAAACGAAGAAGAAAAAGACAGCTGCGGTAGTTGTGGTGCGTGGGCTGAATAGCAGGAAAATCATTTTCCCACGCACCACATCTACCGCAGCTAAGTCCTTTTCTTTTTCGTTTTTGTTTTTCTTTGCTTTTGTGTCGTCCTGATGAAGGGGTAGTGTTTTCGCGCGTTAAAAATCCACATTTTATTTATTTATTTATTTATTATCAAGTCTGTGAGTTGCCGATGGCCTGGTTAATACATGAGTTAGGATAGTTCCAACCTTTCGTTCTAGCCTCAACCTGTCATCAGCCTGCCTGGTGTTCTCACTCTTCCACTCTCTCTCCAAAACCTTATAGTCGACTAATGCTGCTTCATTTGAACCGAGTGATTATAACTCAATGTTCACTCTGTCTCTCTTTTTCCTTTGGCCCGTTGACGATTCCAAGTGTCCGCTCGTTTGTGAACTCTTCTTGGGCAAAGAGTACTTCACAAATGTGCAATAGTTGTCCTTTTAGCATTTAGTGTTTCTGCATCAACCAAAGATATACTTACGCAGTTTTTTTCACAGCAAAATTACATCCATTGCAACTGTGCACTCAAATTTTCAGCAGATCGATCACTTCAGCTGATGGTCAGTCCCAAAGGAGGCCATTAGCACTTGTTCGATTTAACTAACTGGAAGTCACTGTAGAGAGTCGGGTATTTTAAGTCATCGGTTTACTCTCTCAGATCACTTAAGCTTTCTTTAAACTTTATGTACTGACCTTGTAAAATTGTTCAGACATATTTTCCCAGTATGCTTAGAAGCATTAAGCCTAAGACTGTAGGAAATTTTATAGTAAGATGTCACTGAGTAACAGTGTAATGGTTATCATTTAACTTTTCTGGACAAGGTATTCTTTATTCATTGACTAAAAAAATGTATTCAGTGAATGTATTCACTACAGTGAAAGAAAAGAGAAATATTATTTACAGATAGCAAGTATTTACAGAACTCCTTCCATCACCTGCCCTGCTAAACACAAGATCAAGACACACGTACCTGATTCAACTGCACACACACTGACCATGTGTTGAACACACAATATACGTTGTCTGGTTGTTTGCACAGTCCGTACAATGTTACAGTCTGTACCACAGGGCACCCCTCTCCTAAACGTTGACGTGTCGGAAAGGCCTTCTGACACGTCAACGATTAAGCAGGCGGCTCTGCAGCAATTGATCGAGCAGATGATAACTTGACATTCTAAAACCTGTCCTTTTATTCTACACATCTAAAACCACTTTTGATATCAAGTACCACTTACATGAACAAAATCATTGGCGAAACAGTGAAACAGAATACACACTCAACAGCCGCTTCAAGGAACACCTCGTTGACACAAGACACCTTAAAAACAGCCCAAGCAAACATTTCAGCACACACACCCCACATACACAGCAGAAAACATGAGGGTGTGTCGTCTGGCAGATAAGTGGTGACTCCTTGACTACAGGAATATTGATCCCTGTTTCATCTCCCACTCTGGCACTATGGCGCCCACAGGACTGAACGTTAAAAAACTCAACAAAGAGCCTCTCACTTGGGTTTCTCTCCTTTAACCACCTCCCTTTACCTTCCGTTCAATCCACTGTTTGTCTGTTCCTCTCTTTTTTCACCTGTATCTTTATTCTTATTCTCCTTACTTCCTTTAGTATCTAATCCCCTCTGTTACTGTCCTCCACCCACCCAACCCTCAGCCCCTTCTCTCCTTCTATGCTGCCTGCCATGTGATTGGCTACCACTACAGAGGAAGGTCATGATCTGATTGGCTACGCTCATGACCTCTTGCAAGCCACCTTTTACTGTGAAGCCCATCCTGTCCCAGCATTTTCACTGCATGCTGTACGACCTACTCAACTCACTCAACTACGGGCCTGTTTCTTGTCTCTGTCTCCATCTGTTTGTATTTGTGTTGTCCTGACAAAGGGGTAATACCCCAAAACTGTTGATCGTCTGTGTCTTTCACGTAGCTTGGTGCAGTTCCTTTTTGTTAACTTAGGTTTATTTCCAAGCGGCAGTCACATGTTCGTTTTTACTATCCTTGGCTTGTTATCAAATGAAAGCCGTGCATTTCCATCTTGTATGGGATTGTCAATAAAGACTTATTATTTATTTACTTGAAGCAGCTACAGAATTATAAACTCAGTCACACAAGTAACTTAAAAAGCAGATAGCCATGATTTTTCTGTGCACAGAGGTCATTCGCGTTGACAGCTTCTTTGTGAAGCAAAAAACATTATTTATACCATCATCCAGGATTACACTCATGTAGTGTCAGGTGTTAACAGCCACGTGGTTCTCAGTGCTAACAAGTGTTTAATGCTTGGTGCTTTCAGAACTGCTCTTGCAGAAGCAGAACTAGAATATAAGTCGGACCACCAAAGCACTGCTGTGTATACCAAATTTTCTATGAAACGCATTCCATGCAGCTTCACTCACTGGACAGGTTTGAGATTTCGATTCTTTTCTAGACTTTGGTAATGCATATTTCTGATCGTATAGATGAACGCATAAACGCCAGCTTCCTTTTTTAAGCATTGATATATAAGTCTTGAACCAAAATAAAGTTTGCACAAAAATGACATCATTGGGCCAAGCAGAGGTTGGATATAAAAGATGCTGCAGATTGGTAAGGAAAGTCGAACTTGGAAATTCTTTGTGTGTTTCAGGCTGTGGAAGTCACGTGTCGGCTGTCATTTGGACCACGACACCCTGGACACTGCCCTTCAACCAAGCCATTTGTTACAGCAGTTCACTGAGGTGTGCTGAGGAGACTTGATGTCAAGACTCAGGACTGTAGATTAAAAAAAAAGAAACGTAAAACCACATCATTAAGCCCCAGTTTCTAGGAAACCAGCCAACCCGGATGTTCATTTTTTTTAATCTTGGAAAACTAGCTTCTTAACAGTCACTGGGAATCTCATTGCTTCTCTTACCTTGCAGAAGAGCAGGAAGATGTAGGTGTATCTGATTTTGGTTGGTGTTTCCGTGGCGACAGATACAGCCTGCTGAAGGACCAGGAAACACAGGAGATGTATGTTTGTGAAGAAAGCTTTGCGACGACTTTGTCTTCACTTCTTGGGAAACAGCTTCTGCTGCTTGCAACTGTAGACGGTATGGCACAGGATTTATCCCCTCACAGTGTTAATGTGCTGAGCTAGGTGTGGCACAGGGTTTGTCCCCTCAGTGTTAATGTGCTGAGCTAGGTGTGGCACCCATGTGGCCAGATGTTCTGGTATCCAGTTAATGTTATGCTTCTATCACCTGTCATTAGTATGGCTGTTATCCTTAAAAGAGTTTTTGTTAGATGTTGAGTTATACACAAGACAGTTTTGGTTAGTCACAGATAATGTAACTGAATCGTTTGTTCTGCCTTGGCTCATATTGTTTTGAAGCATTTCTGTTGATCTGATTGGTGCACATATCCTACTGCCCTTGGTGTGACAGGAGAATCCCTAGCCGGAGCCACCTACCTGCATCCCCTAACAGGGACAGAGTTACCGTTCTTACCTGGAAGGCACGTACAGCAAGGAAAGGGTACAGGTCTCGTGCACACTGCCCCAGCTCATGGCCATGATGACTTTCAGCTTGCCGTGGAGCATGGCCTGCCTGTGGTAAGTACAGTTTGGTCAGTTGGTTAGGGGTGGGGGGGGGGCAAGGGGTGGAAGGCACATGGGGAGAGAGAGCGCCCGGCAGAGGATTTTGTAAAGAATTCCATTTTGTTTGTTTCAGATCTGCAACGTTGACACGTCAGGGCGATACAAAGAGGCTACTGGTCACGGTCTTGAGGGGAAGGTTGTGGGACAAGATGCTGATGAGGCAGGTAAGGGCTGTCTGCACAAAACTTAGAACTTAAGGTGCATGTTGCAAGATGCACATTGGAGAAACCAACCTTTCTTTCAGACATGATCCTGAAAGACATTTTTAAAAAAAGCATATGGGCTTGTCCTGAAAGACATTTTTTTTAAAAAGCATATGGGCTTGTCAAAAGCAAACACATTTTGATATGTTCTAAGTTCTGTGAATATGAGCCATCTTGCCATCTGTCTTGTAGTCATCAGTCTGCTTGGAGAGAAGGTGTTGAAGGTTGAGCCCTACACACACAGCTACCCGTACGACTGGCGAACTAAGAAGCCTGTCATCATTCGATCCAGCAAACAGTGGTTTGTCGACATCCAACAACTGAAAGACGCTGCTGTGGTAAGAGAAGTGGAGGTCACTGTCTTGAACACTTGAAAGCGAAGAGAAAACTGGTGACGGAGAATACAGGCAGCTGCTAAACAGCCTGAGTCTGATTGAATCTAAAGGGCCTTGCTGTAAGAGTAACAGCATGAATGTGCTTCCTGATGAATTACATGTTCAGGATTTCTTTTTCTAAAACATGGAGGGGAAGGCTAGTCTGTGCAAAGATGTGCATAGCTAAAAATTAAAAAATTGCCTGAGACTTCACCAAAAGTCAGTAGGAGCTCTATAAATAGCCCTTTATTTAAAATAAATTGACAACAAATCCTTTCATATCTTGTAGTACTATACTGATAACTGTAGAATACATCTGAAAAAATAGATAATTCTAGCTGGTAAAAGCAAAGTGTTGAAGTTGCTAGTTTTGTCGCTTGTTAATGATTCAGAAATGCCTTGGAGATGTTAAGATAATACCACCCCAGTCAGAGCATGGCATGTTGCAACAGCTACAACGACGACCTTATTGGTGTATTTCTCGCCAGCGTGTTTGGGGTCTGCCCATCCCTGTGTTCTACAATCGCAACACCAACGAACCTCTTATCTCCAGGTACGCCCAGCACAGAGACAGGTAGACTTTGTCTGCAGAATATGTGGGAGCTAGGCGGGTGACAGCTCAGTGATGAGTTCAGCAAAATGCAAAATGTTGGCATGTGCAAAATTTTTTGCAAAATGTTGGCAAGTCTCCACTCAGGACGTGTCACAGTGACATTAGAGCTAGAGTCAAAGAACTAGGTGTGACTAGAGTGCAAATTTCTTGGTAGATATATAGGAATTTTGTGGGGACATGTATCAGTACATGTATCAGCAACCAGTCGTCTCGGTCACTGATTAATTAATAAAGAAGTCCTGCTGCAGTGGGAAGTCGTATTCACACCGATCATGGATCTTATTTTCATCCCAATTTCAGAAAACAGCATTAATGTTTTCTGTGCTGAAAATGTGTGATTTTCAGACGTTGTGGTCACATGTCAACCCAATATAGTTACAAGCATGGACTTCAAACATACTTTGTTTGCACCATATCATAATACTTTCACATTATGATATCAACTATACTGAAAGTATGGGTATGTGCTTGCTAAAAATGAAATAAAGCTTAGATCACAGCAGAAATTATTTGAATTTAATTCTTATGAGGCTCGGAACAGTCTGACAGAATGTCGGATTTCTTCCTGGCCTGCCACAACCCTTATGATCTCTACACTCTGCCAGACAGCTGCTGCAACACCACGCTCCAGTCCACCCATAACACCAAACACACCGAGCCTTTCCCCATTGCTGTACTAACCCACCACCCCTACAACCTTTCTGTACGTAGAATCCTTCTCTCCAATTAGCAATTACTTTCCAAATCTGAACCACAACTCTTCAGTTTGCCCATCTCCTGGCATCTCGGCAGGATACAAAAACCAATGCGACTTGGTTCGTTCCGAACTCATTATTTGCACTCTCCCCTCCCTGCCTTCCAGCACCACCCCATGCAGTGTTGCCCACTGCCGTACATACCCACATCCCAACACCACCCCATGCAGTGTTGCCTACTGCAATGCATACCCACATCCCAACACCACCACACAACTCCACAAACCTAAAACCACTGCATCAAGCGTCACTTTGGTTGGATTAACTCAATCGTGACGGAGAATCCTACCTAGAGTAGGTCCCGGGGGGCCGGGGCATTTTTAGCCTTTTTTCAAAAATTCATTAAAAAATCCCCCAAAACAATAAAAACATTATTTAAAATTGCTAACTACAATAAATAAAGAAAACTCATTTCTTACCGTGTTTCTTGGACCTTGTTCCATAATTTTGTAAATCCTTTGATGGAAACACAACTGAAGTTGAAGAAATCAAAAAGTCCTCGCCATTCAGTCTCAGTGTCTGTTCGGTACTCTTTAGTACACGTGCTCGCTCGTTTTTCTCTTCGTAATCACTTTCACCTTTGTGTGGTGGTTTAACACGCCCCACCACCTACTGTGTTCCCCCTTGTCTTCTCCAGTTCAACGGTCTTGGCAGACCATCCCTCTCGAAGCTAAGTACTTGTTCTATTCGTTATCTGTTTGTGTCATCCTGACGAAGGGGGTAAAGCCCAAAACGTCAAGTCTTGTTTTATTCATTTTTGTTTGGCTAAGTTCTATTCATTCTCCCCAAAATAGCTCTTGGTCACATGAAGGTGAAAGTTCCAATCTGCTGGTCCATACCTATATTTTATACAAAATACCGTGATGTTAGTCCATTAAAGAAGCAGTCGGCAACAAAATTCCTATTGTTGTTTAGCTAGTTTGCATCAACATATGATTTAAAGAACTCAAGTATGATATATATCGACTTGGAGATTTACTTTTTAGCACTTGTGTAATGGCGAAGGTCTTTATGAACACCACTTATCTCAAGGTGTACTAGCACTTGATTATTGGTTAAACTCATTGTGAGGAGAATTTTAAGCAATTTTATTGTCAGTGTGTGAAGCACCATTGGTGAATGTTGTTAAATGAAGTTCACATTCATTGTTGAGAGAGTTTTCATACATTGAACTTTGCTACAAACAGTTTCCTCTTTTTTATCTTGACAAATTCCATACTCTGCATGTTGCAGGCCACATGTTTAGGAGACCCTTACACTTGCTCTGTTCCCAACAGTTCAGATTGGTTATGTTGGTTAGTGTTTCTCTCCATGTCAGCTCACACAGCCACCTGCATCAGCTTTGAGCAGGAGGCTGGCTTTTAAGTAGATTGCTTAAGTCACACTGTTACCCTATGATGTTGTTGCTCGTAGGGTCGTAATAATATGAATTCTTAATGCTTCTTCGTTTTTCTGCCAGAGAAACCGTAGATGGTATCTGCAAAGCAATCAGACAACATGGGGCAGATGCATGGTGGACAATGTCGGTGCCAGAACTTTTGTCAGCAGATCTCTTGTCAGGGGTCAGTAGTCAGCCAAGAACATTTTTTTAGAGAATTTACCAGGTCAAAAAATTATTGTAGTTAAAACTGAGGAAGCAGCATGGAGATCTGGTGTTTTTAAAGCAGTTTGTAAAACATGGTTTGCAAAAACCAATATTTTTACCCTAAATTGTTCTGCAAAATATTTTTTTCCTTAACCCAATGTGGAAACCCATTTTTCTGCTTTCCAGAATTTGGGAATATTCTGGAAAGAGTCTCACTGGTGTGAAAACTTATTCTTTTCTAACTCGCTGAGAACACAGAATAGCCACATGCTAAGATGGACAAACAAGCACAGAGTACGTGTGTACTCAGAATGTGAATGTATACTTTCCAGCTTGGCAAGGGCTCCCCTGATGACTATGTAAAAGGACAAGACATTCTAGACATATGGTTTGACAGCGGAGTTTCGTGGGCGTCTGTCTTAAAAGGTGTGTGTACATGTACAGTAAAACCCTCCTTGTGTGGCCCCCGAGATAAGCGGTTATCTGCTGTCTTGGGACACTTGAGTGCCACGGATTAGTTTCCAACACTATATCACCTTTGACCCGTGGTCACCTGCCAAACACAGGGACAGTGACTTTAGGGACAAAACTTTACCTGTTCCAAGGGGACAGCTTTATATGCTTTTTGAGTCACCACCACCTGTCCCAATTTTTTTCTTTTTAGATTTGCGTATGCACATCTTCATCCAAGAATTTGTACCCACAAGCTTCCTGTTCAGAGTGCCTTTACATATTACAGTTTAGGTCATCGAGTCAGTAAATGATCATTTTTAACGTAGATTTTACATAGAGTTTTTCTTGCAAGCACATTCATCATTGACATTTACTGATTTATGTGGTCTGTGGTGTGCACAAGTACAATTTACTTTGCAAGTTGGGATCTTAAATGTAAATAATCCATTTAAAATATTAAACCAAAAATGTTTAGTTTATTCAGTTGAACTTTGTTCAGATTTTTCTGCAAGCACATTTCCATTTGCTTGCACACATGTGACATAGATGATGCCATTTGCAAACATACATGCTGTACAAAATTCGTGCCCTGTAGTGTGCATCTTAGAATTTTTAACACCTAGCTGCCGCAGTGCTCCTAGCTCAAGCCGTCCTGGCTGACACAGCGTTTTAGCCTTTTTTTTAAATTAAAAAAAAAATTCCCCCAAACAATAGAAAAGTTATTTAAACTTGGTTGCAAACATCGATAAACAAAGAAAACTCATGTCTTACTGTGTTTCTTGGACTTTTTTTCCGTAATTTGTAAATCCTTTGATGGAAACACAACTGAAGCTGAAGTAATCAAAAAGTCCTCACGATTCCTTATACAGTCTGTTCGATACTGTTTACACCCCGTGTCACTCATTTTTCTCTTTGTAATCACTCTCTTGGGTCTTTCAGGCACAAATACTCTTGTCTTCATCCACTTTATCATAGTAAATTTGCAAAACAATGTCATTTTCCTCATCAGCATGTAATTTAAAGAGTAAATCTAGCATTTCTCAAGTGACAGAACACATTTGGATACTCACTTCACAGCCATTTTTCATTTGCTTGGAATTGTGGTCAAAAACCGGTTTAAACACAGTATAAGGGAAGCAAAAAATGATTCAGCTTTCGATTGTAAGAGTTATTTATCTTAAACGATTAGCAAATAAATCTTTAAAATTCATAGCGCAAATGTCAGTTGTGCCTGTCTTAAGGCATTGAGTGCCGCGCATGTGGTGGCAGGTTTCCGTGGCATTCGGCATCTCTGAGTTAAAGAATCCACTGTAGATTGTAAAGAAATCACTGCAAATACATTTCATTTATTTAAAAACGTTCTTTACATTTCTTTTGCCGTTTCAGCAGTCTGTTTAGTTTTTGTTCTTACCTTGTGTTGGGAAACACATGCAGGGTCAGTTAAACTACAGAAAATGTGATTATCTTTAGGGCAGTTTCTTCACATTCTCAGCCACAAGTTTTTGCACTGTACTTCAGAGCATGTTTTGTGCTTGTGCATTATTGATAACACTACATCTTTTGTTTATCCACTCTCCATTTTGTGGGGGCTGGGGTGGGGGGATGTCATTGAGGAGACAGCACTCAGGTCAGGTGAAAAGGGCCATGGTGATTTCATGGCATCAGACGAGTGGCTGGGATACTTGCAGAAGAGATCCAATGCGAAATGTTCTGCATTGTGCCTTTTTGGAAGATAGCATGATGAAGTGTGCTTTGTAAATATAATAAATGTGTGCACAGATCTACCTAGTTAGTGTTTTAGTTTTCCTTTATTTTTTCCCTTTGCCCCTAGCATTTGATGATAGGTCTTCTAAAAACATGTCTAAGCTTGTGCTGCACGCCTGTCAATTAGAGGCACCTGTGATGAAGGGCCACCTGTCAGGGACACTTTTGGGTGGAATGAAGGGTGTCCTCACAAGGCAGGTTTTCTGTACTCCTGAGTGGGTGCATGTACTTCTGAATGTGTACATGCATGTTTCTTGTGTGTGTTGGTTTGTATGGGTGTGTGCACAAGGGGATGGACATGGGGAGTGGGGGACAAGATGGCAGGAAGCTGGCAGGTGTTGTGGTGTTTCCAGATGTGGGTCAGCAGGCAGACCTTTACCTGGAAGGCATGGACCAGTTTGGTGGCTGGTTTCAGACATCACTTCTTACCAGTGTCGCAGTACATGGCAGGGCGCCCTATAGGTGAGTAAAATTTTCACCTGTATGTGCTTGGTGATGGTTATGCTGGATAGAGTTTATGTGAGATTATTTGGCTGCATTATTGTTCTTGTTTCACAAGTCTGTCGTGATATCACAGTGGAAATATGGGCTTCTCGGGTTTGCCTCCCTTTTTTTTTTTGATGGCATGTGGTGGTTGAGACCTTTAGTTGCCCCGCTGGTAAACTTTATCTTGTCAGCCATGAAAATCGACAAAATATATATTTCACCACAAAACACAGAGGAGAATTTATAAGACATTAGAAAGGACTTGGATGAATAATTTTCAACAGACTTTGGAGGGTTTAATATTTCTAGGGGGATATTTACTCACCTGATAACTGACGCTGTTTGCCAACAGGTCATCATTTGACAAAGAAACAAGCTTATATTTACCCAGGGTGTGAACATTGAACAGCTACATCAGCTGTGAAATGTTAGATAATAGTGGTGATAATCAGGAGGAGGGGGGGCCATGCTGGTGTACAGACGCTTTTCAGATGTATCACGCTGACAGTAATAATGGTATTCAAACATGCTGTTCACAATAATAATAATTGTATACAAATACAGTTTTCAATAAAAGTTGTATTCTGACACCATCAGTGGCTGGAATAATCAAGTGAATGAAACTGGCGCCACCCATGGTGTACTGTTTTTCATTCCAGAGCTCTGTTGGTGCATGGCTTCACCACAGATGAGGCTGGAAGAAAAATGTCTAAGTCACTGGGCAACGTTGTGGACCCTGAAGTTGTCATTAATGGTGGCAAGGTGGGTTTATGTGTACTTCCTACTCCTCATGTTGATCAAGGGGTGCACCAGCTTGTGGATCCACTGCTTTGCACTGGTGGTGGGGAGAAGGCTGTATTCATGGTGGTGGGGAGAAGGCTGTATT
>SMGT01006394.1:598958-621918 GCA_004794575.1 Lanistes nyassanus
GTGATGGGGAGAAGGCTGTGTTCATGGTGGTGGGCAGAAGGCTGTGTTCATGGTGGTGGGGAGAAGGCTGTGTTCATGGTGGTGGGCAGAAGGCTGTGTTCATGGTGGTGGGGAGAAGGCTGTGTTCATGGTGGTGGGGAGAAGGCTGTGTTCATGGTGGTGGGGAGAAGGCTGTATTCATGGTGGTGGGGAGAAGGCTGTATTCATGGTGGTGGGCAGAAGGCTGTATTCATATCCTTGCCTGGGTGTGTGAGTGGATTAGTGCTCACGCGAGACCGATATACATCTGTAACAATTATTACATTGACACAGTTATGAAAAGAGGGTACTTTGTTTCGTATTAAATCACATATCATGTCCGCTGAACTGCTGTTTCGAACAGCTGTGTACCCTGACTTTAAGCTGTGGCGTTCTACATCCGTGTTTGAGGTAGCATTCTGCGGCACCATGGTGTATCTGCCCACACACTGTATGTTGTGTATCTGCCCACACACTGTAATGTTGTGTATCATGCCAACACACTGTATGTTGTGTATCTGCCCACACACTGTATGTTGGTATCTGCCCACACACTGTAATGCTGTGTATCATGCCCACACTCTGTAATGTTGTGTATCTGCCCACACGCTGTAATGTTGTGTATCATGCCAACACAGGACAAGAGCATGGAGCCAGCATATGGAGCAGAAGTGCTTCGCTGGTGGGCAGCCCACAGCCATGCCAACACCAACATCATGATTGGTCCCAGCATCCTGGCCCAGTTCAGCGAAGCACTTTATACGGTACCAAGAGCCTTATGATTCATCTCAGATGCAAAGACATCATGTTGTAATACATTCATAACATCAAGTTAGAATCTTGAATATATTTTTGGCCTAAGTTGTAAATGTCTGGGTTTATCATCTTTTACTCCCAAGCTTTAAGACATGCATGGTACCATAGTAAAAATAAAATTATTTCACTTCCCTTGCGTAATTTTTCCCCCAACCTCATTTTCACGAACAGTTGAATGTGAACAAGACTAACCTTGACAGAGATAAAATCTCTTGCCACACAGGTTGCCTTTGTAACTTTTGTCTGTCAAAGGTACGAAAACGTCTGCGCTTCCTGTTGGGCAATCTGTATGACTTTGATCCTTTGCACCATACTGTACCTTATGAGCTGCTGTTACCCCAAGATCGCTTGATGTTGCACCTTCTCCAGGAATTTGCAGAGCAGGTACACCATCACAACTGTCTACCTGCCTCATCTCAACTTTACGCTGTGTCAGTATTCTGCCACATATTATTGTTTGCTGTGCTGAGAGATTTAAATTTAGTCTTCTTTTTTGAAAGAACATTTAAAGTATTTTAATGTAGACTTTGTGAAGAATGCAGAGGCTTTTTTCATTTATTCTTTGTGCATCTGCTAATTCCAGCCATCTTTACATCTGTATGCATGTGTACATGCTTGCTCCCTAACTTTCTTACACAATATCCTGTCTCATTCTATCTCTCACACACACCACCCAAATACATTCTGCTATTGGAGCTGTGTTCCAGGTAGAGAGCTTTTACGAGGAGTACCGCTTCAACAAAGTGTTACAAGAACTGGAAAGGTTTATCAACACATCTGTGTCCAAGTTCTACATTTATATAACCCGCGACCGGTAAGGTTTGCGCAGCTCTAGTGCACTGTACTTACACTTCTCACATGAACTGAAGTTGGCTTACTTGCATGCTTCCACTTGACCAAAATTGACTTACTGGAAGTACTTATTTGTTCTGCAACCCATGTCCATTTTGTGTGGCACACTACAGTGGAACATGCTTATCTCTAATTTCAAAGGTCAAAAAGTTTTCAGTCTCTTAACTATGTAGTTACGTGGCTAACAACGTAATAAACAGCTATACTGACAGCTATCATAATCATCATGGCTTCACACTCTCCACCCAGTCAGTGGGACGGCTTGCAGCTGGTTTTAGTTCATAGCAGTAAGCCTTGACTCATGCTTAACTGTGACCGAGTGACCACCAGGTCTTGGTTACGCTATACATTTCTGTTTCTGGGTGACTGGTCAGTTTTGGGACTGGAAAGGACCATCGACATAACCATGTTCAAGTTGGTGATCCGTCAGGAAAAGTGTATGGTAGCTGCGACACTAGTAGTGTAGTAGATATAAGGCAGCTGGTGTTCGGTGTAGATGTCGATATCAGGCAGAACCTTTTAAAAACTAAAGCAAGTTCCAACTAAACAGGTTCTGCTGTATGTGCAGGAGTTACTGCGGAGCAGAGAATGGCTTAGACCGACGCTCCTGTCAGACCACACAACACCACTTGCTGCGGACACTGATGGTGGTCGGTGCTCCCATCTTGCCACATTTGATGGAGGAGGTACATCAACACATGCCTACAGCGACCAGAGCCACAGGTACAACTTGGGGTAGAAGCCCAGGTAAAATCGTGCTAAGTGCCTCAGGCTGAAACCTGGCGTTACGCTATAGATGAAGTACTAAATCACATTCTGCATCACAGAATACATATGTTTTCTAGTCAGTCGCATGAATTCACCAGAGCAGACCAGCCAAGGGCACACTATTTTATTTTCCATAATGAAGCTGCAGCGTGCAGCTTTGTTACTATGTGCCATGCAGAAGTTGTTTTGGCATTGACTGAGGATATAGTGTTAAAAAGGGGTTTTGTGTTATATATGTCTATGGTCATAGGTACTACATGACACTCTCAGATAAGGTCCGGTATTCTGTCACAGGTAATCCTTGTCACTCTATTCACATGGTTTACTCACATGCAAGACTCATCACAACAAGCTACCTACAGATGGTGTTTGGTCATAAACGAGTTGCAGACTGCAGCGAGTAATGCCTACTAATTTATTTCCAAATTCAGACAGACTGTTCCATAGTGGGTGGATCCAGACGGACCCTCGCTGGAGTGACCCGGCTTTACATCGCCAGTTTATGCCAATTTTTGCCATGCGTGACAGCCTGCTGAATGCAATAGGGACAGAAAACACGCTGGAATACGACGTCACCATTTGTGCCACCAAACTTCTTCAGACCTTTGTCAGGGTTAGTTAGGATTACCCAGCACACACCCTTTCTGGGATATTCTGGTTTGCATAGGAGACCTCATAGGCATCCGTCGCAGAGCTGATCAGGATTTCCTAGCATACATCACTAGTGCATGCACATGGTGCCTTTAATCTAGCAACCTCTACATCCGTGGGCACTGTGTGGACCTGTCTCAGTGCTTACAGTGGCTGTGAGACACTTTTCCGACACGTGTTGCTGAATGAACGGATGTTCCTCGTTTACCTTTGTGAAACAAAGAAACTTTTCCATGTTCTGTTTTTTCCAAAGAAAAATCTATACACAGTTTTTATAGGGTCAATCAGGTGTGCATAGTGTATGTTGTATTCTCTCAGCCCTCTACAATTCACACTGATAAAGTAAGTTTATCCATAGAGCATACACTCACACACACAAAGTGAGCTTCACTAAACCATGCCTGTACAATACATACACATATGGACACATACACAAGGTACATATTTCCAAACATGGATGTATACACACCTATATTTATATTTTTTGTATAACCCTGAAAAGTGTAGAAGGAATCACAGTTCCATTTACACCAGGAACAATATATATATATACACACTGTATATCGGGATCTTCCAAGAGTGATGGAATTTTGAAAACTTTAACACTTTCCATGAAATCTCAATAACTGTAGTGGGAATCACTACTGCATTTAGCTTATTAGCAGCGTTTCTTAAGCATGATGAAATTGCCCCCACCGGAATCTATTTTTAGAATGACCTTACAGCCTGACTTGCTGCAAGGGTACGAAGAGAGACACTGCAGTCTCTACCTTTTAGACCTCTGGCAAGTGTGTGCATGGGTTTGCTTCTGCAGAAGCAAACAGTGCACTGTATGATTATACACAGTATACACTGTGCTTTCACTTCTTTTCTGGCTCTGCTTCTTCCTATTTCAATGGCCTTCTCATTCCTTGCATACCGGGCAGACAACTCCAGTCATCAGCAGACGCATTCTCTCAGTGGCAAAGATGAAGACCAAATCATACGGGGAACGTGCGTTCAGCTATTCAGCATTAAAACAGTGGAATTCACATCCATCATGCGCAGTCACTGGACTCATTTAAACGCACTTTAAAAAAATACCTCTTCCAGAGATTTATAATCTCATCAAATTATTTGGGAACTAATGCTGCCGTGATAACTTTTTGGGATAATGGATGCATGTATGTATGTGAACGTATGTATGAATGCAGGATGTAGGTAGGTTTGGAGTTCGCTCTTTTTTTCCTGTATTGCTCGTACATAGATATTTCGTTCGTTTCTCAGAAACTTACTCTTCTGCTCTTGTTGTACTTACTGTTTGTATTTTCTGTACTGTTTATGTCTATACATGCGTGTGGGTCAAGTGCACGGAACTCATTTTCTGAACGTGGTGAGGCGCTATATAAATGTACACAGTAATAATAATAATATGTATAATAACAGCAATAATAACAGTTGTGGTGATTAAGGCTAATAATGCATGGCATGATCTTTCTGTAAAACTCGCTGCCTTGATCAGTTTTCTGGAATCAAAGAGAGGAGAGGAGAGCATGGAAGAGAAAGGAGGAGATTGGAGGACTGGAAGAAAAAGGAAATAAAAAGAGAAAAAAAAAATCCATAGTAGTAACTATGTCTGGTGAGATCTTTCCATGTGTGTAGCGTTTGTTACTTGTGCGGATTAACATTAAGCAAAGAATGAAAGAATAGAGGGTCAAGTCTATACACTTCATTGTATCGTGTTTCTACAGGATCTTCAGAAAGAGGTCACGTCAAGTGTATCACCACTGTGTGAAATATTCCAGACGTCCCACACAAGTATAATGGATAGCCCTCCCCCAGTAATTCCTGAGGACTCGCTTATTGTGGAGGGCACTACAGATGTCTTTCTACAAGGTACATTTTTCATAGATTTGTCAAAAACTCCATAGAAAATTGCTGCCCCGGCAGATATCTGCCATATTTTTTCCCCAGATTCTGATTTGCTGCGTTATGTTCTTTTGAAACGGTCACATTCAGCTCAATACTATTTCTTTCAGTAATTTTTCTGGTGTCCACATTTTGTGTAGATGATAAATCCAGCCTGCCCCAAGCCAAGCGAGAAGAATACAAACTGATCGTTGTGCCAGCCATGAAGCACATTTGTGAACGGTGTCGACGCTACACGGCCCTCTGTTCTAGTTCTCCTTGTGAGCGGTGCTTGGAAGTCTTGGGTGAGACACGGGCAAATTAGGTTTACTGTCTTCTAGAAAAAGGGCTTTCACCTGGTAAGCTATACTTATACTTTTTGAAAATCTTAAACAAGCATCTGTCAAACCACAGAACGTTTGTTGGAATGACACTTGGTGGACAATTTTTCTATACCCCAGTCTCTTTCTAGAGGGGGGAGGCCACTGAAGCAAAAAAGTTTATACTTTCGGTGGATTTCACCGGGGCATCAGAGTAATACAAAAGACAAATCAGAGAGCCACTCACGCGACAACCAGACCCAACGCTTTGGGATTATCTGCTGTTGGCGCAGGAGGAGACTGCTCCTTCAATCTACATCAGCAGAACGCGAGTGTGGAGGGCCACGACATCTCACCACATCGGAGCTTGATTGTGGAATATCTTGTGCTCATTTCTTTGTGGTTACTGTGCACGTGGAGGCCCAAGTAGTAAGAGTGTACACCTCAACCCAAAGGCACAGCCACAGGCTGGTCACAAACCCACGCACCACAGTTCACCCAGCTGCAAATGGGGCCCTCACCAGGGGTCAGGGAAGGTAAGGTAGCAAGGGAGGGGAGATGGCCCCCAGCTCATGTTGCTGGGCCACAGAACATGCGACAATTTTCACCTTTTTTGCAGTAGATTTACTTTGTGACTTTACAAGAGTATATAACAAGATGCTGCTAGGACATGAGCGCAGATGAATTGTCTACAGTATTTACATGAAATCACCCTGCCAGCTTTCCTAGTTAACATATTGGTGTGGACTTGTACAATGCATGCAGGATGGGAGTCTTGTGACAGTGTGGAACGACAATGCCTGAGATTAGAAAGCATGTTTTCTGTACACTCCACAACAGCTGCACATTTTTCTGTGATAAACCCGATGTGTATGCAGAAGTGATTGTAGCTTTCAAAGAGTGCCTGTATCATGGTTTTTTTAAATACAAAAAAATTGTACACCATCAAAACCTAGTTTGTGAAAAGTGGTTGGAAGTGACCCCTCCCCCATTTTGTATTATTATTAAGTACATTTATAGAGTGCATCACAATGTTCAGGGAACCCACTCCGTGTGCTTGACCCACTCAATGTATAAGCTAGCCGATTTGAAACAGTGCACTTTAGCTCATTTGACAAGAAAATGATTCTGGTTAATGATACTTCCCTTACCTCTAATGTGGTGAAACTACACAGGCACTCACACGTACTTCTTCTCACAAATTTTACTCAGGAACCAAACTGTACAATTTACTTAAATCACATTGACAGCAGCTGGACATCCACCTGTATACACAATGAAACATGAACCTATGCAGCATCCGTCTTCATTGCCCACACAAGTCAGCCTTCCACGCTCTCTTTCCCACCTATATTCTGATGACATAAACTATCGCTGTCAGTTTCTCACCAAATCAATTGAATACAATAAATATTACACAATGAAACCCAGGTCAACTAGAACCATTTACGAGCTGTCTCGATCATCGCCAAATTTATGTCCAACACTATTTCAAAGAATATTGCAGTCAATCTGATGACTCCACCTCACCCTCTCTCATTAGAACTTAAAAAAGAAATGCTTCTACCTGTTGGCTGAAAATAGTTATAAAAGTAATTATGCAACAGCAAACAATGCTAAAGAACAAACAGTGGAGACCAACATGAAGTTATTCTGAAAGGGAACTGCATGAAAACATCACAAGTGTCACCATGATGTCTAAGGGTAGTCATTTCTACCGCTCATGCTTCTGAGAATTCCACTGTGATGAGATCTAAAAAGCACTTTTGCAGGCTGCCGGAGTGAAGCCTTCATAATTCTGTGTGAGCAGCACACCGTAATGGAGGACTGTCGTCTGCTGTGTTTTCCCTGGGAAAAGCCAGTGAATGCATGACACTAGCACAACATTTTGGGCAACTATTAATGAAGGTGCACACCTCCTTAGGACATAGCCTCGACCAGATCTATTAAGCCAAGGGCGCGATCTTGCTCCACAGATCCCTCTGCTAGCTTGCTGGCTGCTCGGTTCAACAGAATGGCCGTGTCACTCATTGCAGCATCTTTGTACACTAACTGCTCCACATCCTGTGCAGAAACAACCCCACCCCCAACGTCTCAGGAAACAGAAACACATACAGGCAACTCCTCAACCTATTGACCAACAACTTTATCAGCACATTCCTCGTAATAATCACATTATATCATTGCTATCCACGAGAACTACTGAACTGCCACTTCTATTCTGCTCAACGCTAACATTTGCTTTTTATTGTTTCCAAATAAAAACCTTGTCTAGCAGCTGATGTGCTACAAGCAACAGTTCTCTCTCTCTGCCCCCATCCCTCTCTGTAGCAACTGAAGTGTTAGTGAAATTATTGGGCATGCCTCCACTTCCAAATCCCCCCTTTCACACACCCACATATATTAAACAAAGGTTCTCAGAGACTTACCAGGGAGCGTAGCCAGCTAGAGATATTGGGAGTGATAACAGAAAACAGATGAAGTGTGGCCCTAGGGTTTTCATGGATCAACCGGTATGCCATCCGTCGTCCTGCCAACACCAGTAACTGTGATCCCATCTGTTCATGTTCATTGACTGTCGTCAGGACCTGTGTTTAAGAAAAAGCTTTGCTGAAAGGTTATGACTGACCGCATGCATCACAGAGGGGCAGACAGAAGCAGCCTCCAGCCTCACAAGAAAAGGTGCCACAGTCACACAGGACACGTGTAATACAAATGGGGGAAGATGTCGGACACGTGTAATACAAATGGGGGAAGATGTCGGACACGTGTAATACAAATGGGGGAAGATGTCGGACATGTGTAATACAAACGGGGGAAGATGTCGGACACGTGTAATACAAATGGGGGAAGATGTCGGACACATGTAATACAAATGGGGGGTGATGTTGTTTCATGTCAACTCAGCGATAAGGCAATCCCTTGACGAGAGTAGAACCATACTGAAGTGCACTGGGAGAAGAAAGAAAAGGGACTACTTGGAGAGAACCCAGAACGGCCAGCCCTGTAATCAGAGGTCAGATGAAGAGAGAAACAGAAGAATGAGAACTGTTGGGTGACAAGCACACATTTCTGCTGTGGAGCTGGGTGCAGGACATCATGTAGCACAAGACTTTCAGAAAAACGGGACATGGGGCATGTTCACACCAGACTAGCAGAGTGAAGGGCAGTTACTACTGCATGTCCTCACAAGACAGGAAAATGGTATTGTTGCACAGTGGAACGTGTTTACAAGAGACTGAAGCTACTGCTACTGCAACATTTTCAAAAAACCAATGATAGGAGATGGTGACCAAAAAGCAAACTAACCTCCTCTGCCAGTTTATCGTGGCCATGAGAATACAGTTCACACACATGATGACGCTTCATGAAATCCATATCAAGGCCAAAGTCCCGTGCTAACGTCAGCACCGTCTGTGGCCATCGGAATGCCAGTGGATGCTGCAGCCTCTGTCGCCTGGCGGGAGGCGAGGAGCCCAGAGACCCTGAGGTTTCAGTGACTGGGGCAGCTGGTGGACTCAGCGTGCTGACTGCATGCGAGATGATCTGTGCCAAGACCTGCACAGACCACGTCAGTTGTATTACAGCATCATCGCACAATGTCGTACAGTGTCATCTACAATGTCGTCTACAGCAAACAGCTTTCTTACCACGGGGCTTGATTAATTCCTGGCCAACAAACACTTTCAGCAAGACAAAGCTAGAAAAACAAGACAGTGTACTTGGTGTGCCATGTAAACAATAAGGTAAATTTTGTTTTTGTGACCCGTTTTGGGTTTTAGGAGAGCAGGGTGGGGATGGTGGTGGTGGCTGGTTGTTGGGATTTGACACGGTGTCAGTTGTTGGGATTTGACACGGTGTCAGTACCTCAGGCTACCGTTTTAGTGTAGAATAAACTGGGTAGATGCATGAGGTAAACAGTGTTAACAAAGTAAACTACAAATGAGGTGCAAGAATCATAACAGCAAAAGGGATGTTCAAAACCTGGTAGAGTATTCCGTGATGGAAGAGGCGTGGTATGAACAGAAAGGGACTCACACTGAGTGTGGGACAAGTGTGATGACAAACATGATTTAAACTAATAACAGCAAGAGGGATGTTCAACAGATTTAAATCTGCAAAGATAAATAGCTTTTAAAAGGGCAAGGATGGCATCAGGAGGGGCAAAGCAAGAACATGGTTGAAGGAAGGGGCATAAAAATGTCGCTGATGTAGGCGGCTCACACTAGGGCAATACAACGTCTGACAGGGGGTGGGTCACAAATCCCATTTTGGGGCTGGCTCTGCACACAAAAATAAACGAGGTGTGTCCCAAATGTAGGCGCATGAAGACATCCTCATCTATCTGCTTAGATTCTGCACTGTAGAAATAATTATAAAGTGTGGGGAAAATGGAGTGAAGTTTGCAAAGAAATAAGAGAATGATAGAAGAGGGCAGATGGGGGAGATGATAACCGAGCCCCAAGACCCAGTTTGACATCCCAGTCAAGGTGTGTTTCCAAGAATACCAGCATGGCCTAGCACAGGTGCATCAAACCAGCACCTTTGGGTTCGGAGACCCACAGTCTTACTGCTCGGTTATCTGGTTGCCCAGTTCTGACAGCATCAAAATGTCGAAGTGTGCATGCTTACTGTTCTTCGAGCAAGGGCAAGTGACTCTTCCACCTTCTGATTGGGCAGGAGAGGATGTGAATGAAGGTCCTTGAATAAAGCTGCTTGGCCCTGAAAACACAAGAAAAAGACATCATAACATTTAAGCTTGATCCATGTGCATATATTAGCACAAAAATCCTGCATACTGCACATTCAATCACGCATCATTCATGAAAGTATTTGCCCTTTTCTGACAATGGAATTTAGCTTTCCAATTTTAAATGGAGATCAAACATTAAGGAAATGGACTGACTTAGCTACCAACATGAATAATACAGGAATCTCACCTTTCTGTCAAAGAGAGAAAAGACTTTCACGCCCTTCATTTTAAACGTGAGGATGGCATGCATGAGTGTCGCAAGATGCCAGTGCAGACGCACCAGACCATAGTTGGTGGGTTTGGTGTCCACTGCAAGTTCCCCCAGGGATGCTGGGCCTCGTGCAGCTTGCCAGATGGTTTCTGTGTTGAAGACTGGCACTTCATTGGCTTCACAGTTGGCCTGACAAGCAGAATCCACAGCCAATGCTCCAGTTTGAACACAATTTAAATGACTTGCATGTTTGAAACCAAAGCCAATGTGGACCCTTGCTAGGCAACCTCACCAAAAGCAGCCAAATGCTAAGAAATTTTTTTAATGTTTTGTCCCTAGTTGTACAATGTAACTTGCCCAGGAATGGTTCAGACAGAATTTTTTTTACTACAGCACACAGACCATAATGGAAGAGCTTGAAAAAAGCTATATGCAGGAATAATTGAGGGGCACAAAGATGATTATACAGAAGAAAACTGTGCAGCAGATGTCGAGACAAGTAAAATGGAGAACCATAATGAATGACTTTACAACTTGGTGCCCAAGGACCAGAAAACAGTAAAATGTACATTTCCTGCACGCTGAAGGAATCGGTAGGAATGTGACCCAAGCCAGACCAGGAACTTAAGATAGAAAAGGCCAGAAAGGGCCCTTCCCCCACCACAATGTGTGCTAATGAATGGTGAGGATAAGAATGTAAGATTTAAAAATTAATGTAATAATAATGTTTACGTATTTTACAAGAGTTGGAATGATTAGCAGTCAAATCAAGTTAGACAACAAAAGAAAAACAAGAAAAATGACACTCCATGAAAAGTGACAACAGTATCAGAATCATGAAAGATGTTGAGAGGTGATGAAACATCAGCAAGCACTGTAAGCAACAACAGACAGTTTAGATTTATCACGCTCAAAACTTGCCACAACATGCTTCCTGCAGTTTTAAACCCAGCTGTTAGATAAGCAATCTCTTGCATCCATGATCTTCCATTTAATCCTAACAGATAAAGCAGTTCCTAGCAAGCATGGTCTTATGTTTCAGTCCCAACTAATAGATGCAAACCCTTCCCTGATCATAGACTAATCTCTTTCTCTCTCTCTCTCCCTCAATTAGATAGCTGATGAATGCTTGTTATCCAGTTCTGATCACTAGAATTCAGATTCATCATAACACTTTGCATCACCAGTAGCAGCAGTACAAGTGAAAGAGAAGCTGATGTTCACACAAAATGTTCATTTTTGGGGATCAAAAATAGTATTGATGTTAAATCCGTTCTGTCCTCGTCCAGCTTTCCTCTTGAAGCTTAAATTATTTGATACATGTAGTAACGCAGGAAAACAGGCAAACAGCCCGCTGATCTACTAACACACTGGGAGCTGTGCTGATACATGATAGTGATACATGTACTGTGATGTTTCTATTTCTTAATCTATGGCTAACTTTAGAGTTCCACAATCTAAGAACACATCCTTAATGTTGTGGTTGCCACAGAGACAACTCCACAAAGTTGACTTATCAAATCTCTCCCTCTGGCTGTAATTTTTATAAATCCCATTGGTCATGCACTTAAACTCACATTCACGTGTGTGCGCACACATGCATGCACACACACACACAGATGTACATGCATGCATGCACACACCCTCTGAGCCATTCCCCCCCCCACCCACCCACCCCCACATGCAACAAAAATGAACCACCCACTTTCCCACCACCTAAGAGGACCCACAACAAACTGATCTTGCCTCTTTGTGTCCACAGAGTGGAACTTTCTTTTGCAAAAAAAAAAAAAGACCCACATGTGCCCACAGATGAGTCAGTTCAAATCCACAATATGTTATTGAGAACATGCACAATATCATGTAGCATCCACCAATGTCACTGCTATCAGCCGAAAGTCTGTGTCAATGTTTTAGTCTTCCACAACTGTGAAAAGACATTTGAAGGCAGATTATGATATAGACATCTCAGAGCATGACAATTATGCTGATGCCAAGAATATCCTACTCACACTATGATGGTACAAAGGGGTGCAAAGTGTTTTGAGCAGAAAACCTTTCATGCACTTTGCCAGAGTGACTCCCACACATATCCACGCTCACAATGCCACAACCAACACTATGTTTCACAGACCTGACTTCCGACAACCTGCCACGAGACAAGATTGAATGTTCACGAGAAGGATTACAGAATAAGAAAGCTCAGAATAAGCAGTCTGTCCCGTGATCATCAATTTTCCTATCCCTCTTGCTTGAAAAAAAACCTCCCTTATTTGCACACAAGTCTAAGGATGTGGAATTTTGAAATATAAGCATCTTTCATGAATACGCATTCTGTCACTTCACAGATACACACAGACAAGCACGAATGAACACAGGCAAACACATGCAAAAATACAGACAAGCACCCACATGAATACAGACGAAATAAATACTATTATAAAGCAGAAAAGCACTTGACTACTTTAACAGCAAAAAGCAGATGGACCTCATCTGATGAACAAATCACAGGGTTGGTTACTTAATGAGTCACAGCTCCAGCTACTTAATGATACAAGTCACAGTGTGACGTCACCTTGCGCATACAAAGCCTACAAAGTGCTGGAATGATGAGCTTGATGGTGTCAAACGCACACCCTTACAATCTTTAGCATTCATTCAATCTTTAGCAATCACACTTTGAAACACAAAGTAAGTCTCACATCCATGATGACATCCAGAAGTTCGACGACGATGCCCACAAATGCCAACGTGGTTTGCTCACTCATGCTGGCTTCCTGTTTACCGGTCAGAAAATCAAACTCTGTATCATACACAGCTTTTTTTCATCTGCGTTAAAATGACTTCAATGATCCTCACAGAATTCAAGTGACTACAATGACCCAGAATAAGAAATGACATAACACTGTACATTCTGCGAAAGGTCTGAAAGCATCCAAACGGTATTCGAAGGAGTAACTGCTGCATGTAACGATGTCATCTATGTAAACCATCTAGATATTCTGTTAAAGCATGC
Organism: Lanistes nyassanus; assembly: GCA_004794575.1. Taxonomy (NCBI): domain Eukaryota; kingdom Metazoa; phylum Mollusca; class Gastropoda; order Architaenioglossa; family Ampullariidae; genus Lanistes; species Lanistes nyassanus. Next base: position 612,251 of record SMGT01006394.1, read on the forward strand.
ATACATAAATCCTTTCTCAAACAGAAGTTCACACCCATGCATAAACATATTCCCCACTCCCCCTCCCCCACCACACACACACACACAAGCAGCCACATCAATGCACCCGAAGACCTTGTTACTCCTAGTTTTGACTCCAGTCAAGTTCCGGCGTTTTGACTGAACAGCCAAAGCAAAAGGGAGACACCTACCTTCCGACACAACCTGTCCTTCGGTGACTTGCCCACCTAGCATCACCACGAGAGATAAAACAGAACATGCCATGACAAAAGTGCACATATGCATACATGTAATCAGATAATTGACTACGATGAAACAGCTTATCATCATTTTAATCAGTCAACAACCATGGACTGCTGGAATGGAAGACAACTGTCGAGGCCCAGTGCTCCACAAGGAGGAAAGAGAACTAAACTAATCAGCAACCAAGTCAGAATCGACTTCTTTCCCATAGAAAATGTTTTCAAACCTTCTGCCCGCTGTGTAATATCACACGCAGTAAAACTATAGTGAATTCGTAAGGCAAGGGAAGGTCTATTCTTAACCAAGGAGTGGCATGTACAATTTAAAACGACACAAAAAAGTACACATGGGTGCAATGGTAGACAGTGAATGGTGTTAGTGTTAGGTGTTCACAATGCATACATCATGCAACAGTGGATATAATGGCAGACTTGAGACAAGAAGAGACAGACTGATAATGGACTGTGAGACTCGTGGATGGATGGGGTGGATGTGGATATAATGGCAGACTGAGACGAGATGAGACAGACTGATAATGGACTGCGAGACTTGCGGATGGATGGGGTGGATGTGGATATAATGGCAGACTTGAGACGAGATGAGACAGACTGATAATGGACTGTGAGACTTGCGGATGGATGGGGTGGATGTGGATATAATGGCAGACTGAGACGAGATGAGACAGACTGATAATGGACTGCGAGACTTGTGGATGGATGGGGTGGAGATGCTTGTTTTGTTTGATGTCATACACTGCAGGAGCAGCTGGAGGCTGCATGAACAAACGAAGGCACCCCTGCGGACAGATGTCACATCCTCGGAAAACACAAAAGCCTGAGATCTCATCCCATGACCCATGACTCTGTCTTGTGACAAGCCCTCAAATATTCCAACTGGGATGGGGGAATTAGGTGATGTTGATGCGACGCTGTGGCAATCATTGAATATTTTAGGTCGTGATGATGCCTCAAAACAGAAAGCCACCCCAAAGAAGAGACTGACCTTTTCCATCAGCTGTGCTATTGCCGAAAGTCTCTTCAAAATGAACATGTGCCACAGCATGCTGGACACACCTGACACAGGCAGGACATGTGTAAGTGTTTGTCACACAGGAGTGTAAACTGGTCCTTAATTAAAGCAGTTCAATTAACATAGCTAAAGATAATTAAACCAATGCTAAGTTGAAGACATATCACTTTCAGAAACTGCCAATGGACCATAGGGCATCACACGCTGTTGACTTGTTCCACAGAGATAAGCTAAAAACAAAATCATCGCAGCATGTTGCTACCTTTCATAGATGAATAAATCTCTCAACCACTACCCAGACAATCTGACTGATATTTAATTGTGCATATATTACAAAAATCATGTCCATACCTTGTCTAAGCACAGCATTCTGCACGAGTTTGAGATATTCCATGGACATCAGCAGGTATTTCACTATCTGTCGCAAAAAGTATCCCTTTGCTGATAGGTGGGCAGGTTTATGACATATTGTCAATACAGTACTTGGGTAAAGAACACAGGAATTAAAAAAATAAATAAATATAGATATGTATTAACATTTTCTGACTTGTTCAATCTAACAATTTCTCCAGAACTTGGAGGACTGAGCTTATCTTGTCCTCATGTGCATGCAAACACCTGGATTTCTGCAGGCCACCGAGTGGTCTCTCAGCTGAATTCTATAAGCTGACAACTTCAACATCACAATCTCATCTCTTGGGGGACAAACACCAAGCTATAAAACATTGTTTGCTACTGCAAAGAACTATGACAAAACACACACACACACACTCAAAAGCACATAAACTATATGTTTGTGTCCACCCAGAATACCCTACTAGTGACATCCACTCCATGCCATTCTTCCACATCCTCAAACCCTGAATACTCTTCTCCCATCTAGCCTGCTAGACACACTCACATCTGGATCTCTGTTCCACAGGACAACGTATTCCCAGCAGCAGTTAGTGATGAGGATGTCATTTTCCAGGCTGTGAGGAAAGCGCTTGCGCACAGCTTGCAGCTGACCTGTCACATGTCATATGAATGTAAAATCTTTCAACTTTTGTCCACTAGCAGCCTTGTAGGAATAAACTCCTCGTGTTTTTATCGCACTATAATTTGTTTAAACACAGAAAGAAACAATATATATATATATATTCAGCACTCTCACTCGAGCAACATGGATAGCACACTGCTTATGCAATCCGCCATTCTTCATGGAATGGATTACAGAGATGTGCTAAAGGCTATGTTAAGGATTTTGCATACATCACAGATAAATTTATAACTCCAACAAAAGGTACTGGCAGCGCTCAACATAACCGTATACAGACCCACGTGACCAAGGGAGCTTACCGTACCCAAACATGTAGCAAAGAGAGGGCCAAAAGAAAGGAACTTGGCAGATCCTCAAAAAGATCTGCCATCCCTTTCTTTATAACGGCGCTAGTCTTCACACAGCTAACCCTCGGTACACGTGTGCATACAGAGAATCCCTATTAAATGTAATCAGATATATTTATCATAGAATTTTGTTGCGGATTTAACAATTATGCCAACAGATTTTGTAAATGGAGAACCCTGCGGTTTAACCAGTTACATTATTGTCAGCTGTACAGGGGGACTTACTCTGGAATCTCTGCAGTGATGACACTGTCTCCGTTGTCTTCTCCTCCAATCTCTCCTCTGAAACGCTCCCTCGGCCCATGTGTCCCTCCCCACTCGCATGTCGGTGAAAGTTGTACAAGGAATGAGGGCCAAGGTGCTGGCTGGCCACATATCGAGCAACCAGCTCAGAGACAGAGCCTGGACAAGAAACAGCAGGATATCTAAATTTCTTAGCTAAACTGAGTTGCTTTGGTAATACTTACCATGACCCAGAAGGCTCAATCTCACCAGGGGTATGAGGAGGCAGAACTTGGGGAGTTGTGAGACAAAAGCAGCGGCAACCCTCAGCAGCCATCCTCCCCGGTGAGAGAAAAGAGCCTGAGGGTAAACAATTGTAAATGGGACTCAGACCCACAGCAGGCCGCATGGAAAACATTAAAGAGGGAAAACCGACTGCAATGGAGCCAGAAGCAGGCAGCAGCCCATGCCCTCACTACTAGGACACTGGTAGAGGACAAGGGGACTGAAGCCTGCCGCCACCTCCCATTGTACTGCTGCAGCGAAGCTCGCCGGATAACAAGACCAAGACAGAAACCAGTGTTGGAGCTTGGGGGTGGGTGGGGGGGGTAGCACAAAGCACAAGCAGAGCCACAAGGACCAAGAGTGGGGGTCAAGTCAACACCAGATGAAGCGAATGGGGACAAGCCAATGCTGGACCACAGACTACCTCGGAAATGAGCGTAGCAAAGCCACGCAAGCGGGTGCAGGGTGACGAAAAAAGCAGTTTGCCAAACCCACACCGCAGCAACAGACAATGGGATGCCAGTGTTTTCGCTAGCTGAACTGCCACTTTGGGATTGCTGGTACCTGCGTTATGTTCTCGTTGCTAAGAAACGAGGCTCAATGCGAAGATTTTTGACCATCTTCTTTGCTCTCATCAGGTCCATCTGCTATGGCTGTAGCGACTTCTGAGGCAGCATCTGCTACCCACTTCATGATACTTGTATCTGTGCTATGGTGGACTAAAAGCTACAGGCGTTTCCATGGTTAGTTGAAGCTAATGGATCACTGTAATAAAAATTGCACAAATAGGGTTTCCGCTTTGATGGTACTCAGGTAAGTAGATTCTGATGATGGTTTTAAAAAAAACTGCTTGGAATCTCGTTCTCCTGTGCTTTGTGCACATTATCATTCATGTAGCTTTCACATCATCCACCATGCTTGATCAAAATGTTTGTAGAACAAACAGTGCACCTAACCTTCCTACAACAAGTCACAGGCACAATGCATGGATGCTTCAAAGTGTACTGAGAACAGAAAGCTTGGAAACTTGTTTAATGTTTCTTTTTTGTGGAAAGAAATCAACCAATGATGGACTCATGTTCTGACCTTCACTCGATGTTGGAAGTAATTTTTTATACAAATGTGATTGGTTCAGCACAAACGTGTGAGCCATTTACACAAACGCATGATGTCACCTGATCCTTTATTTTTTCAAAAATATTGCAACATTTTTCAAATACCATAGTATCTTAGCAAACAGGAACAAATTGCAGCACGATATGCTGAAATGGCAGTATTTTGCAGCTCTCGCAGGGGATAACGAGAAGACCACAGAGAAAAAAAGAACCACGGTGAAGAGATATTCATAAGAACAAGACAGGGGGGAAGGCCGGGACAGGGGGGAAAGGCTGAGACAGGGGGGAAAGGCTGGGACAGGGGAAAGGCCAGGACAGGGGAAAGGCCGGGACAGGGGGAAAGGTCAGGACAGGGGGGAAAGGTCAGGACAGGGGAAAGGCCGAGACAGGGGGGAAAGGCTGGGACAGGGGGAAAGGCCTGGACAGGGGGGAAAGGCTGGGAAAGGGGGGAAAGGCTGGGACAGGGGAAAGGCCGGGACAGGGGGGAAAGGCTGGGATGGGGGAAGGCCGGGATGGGGGGAGGGAGGGGGAGGTCTGCGTACAACTAAGTTTTTATTGAAAAAAACGAAGAGAAAGAAGCTTGGAGGCAGAAAGGGGTGGGCAACGAAGCCACCCAGCCAGAGGGAGGATGGATACTCCCAGCACATGAAGCTGGCCCTCGGGGCAAGTAAAATGTGTATGTGTGGGTGGGGGGTGTATGTGTGGGTGTGTGTGTGGGGGGTGTATGTGGTGGGTTGTGTGTGGGGGGTGTATGTGTATGGGGGGTGTATGTGTATGGCGGGTTGGATGTGTTGGGGGGGGGGGATTTGTATGTGTGTGTGTGTGAAAAATAAAATGCTATTCAGTCTTATTTATAAAGGGAAGCAATTATAATAGTGTCTGTGAATGGAATCACTTCCCATGAAGTTACGGCTACCTAGTCGCTCAATGCTTGCTTTCAGTTTTGGTGGTGTTACACAAATACACCCTACAGCAACGGTTACTACAGCAGCTACCACTGGTCAGTCTCTGTCGTTTATACTCATCCCAACTCACCTCTTCCTCCCTCCAACAGTTTTGTGACAGAGACTTTGATTGGATCAGCTGGCACTCCCAAAACATCAGCTTCTTTCTCGTTGGCTTGGATGCGCAAGTGGAGCAAGGTGCTGAGAGCAAGCGCATCTTCCAGCTGCAGCACCAGCAGGTCCCACAACTCCAGGTCCACAGCCAGGGATTCCCAGCTGTCAGCAGAAGTGTCCATGCCTTCAACACCACGATCCTCGTCTTCTTTGTCCGAGGAAATGTCAGCATCAGGATCCTGGACAGTCAGCATCTGTCTCTACCAATATGTCACAATTAGTGTCACCACCAACATGTCACTATGAATACTTCACTGTCAGTGTCACCATCAACATGTCACTATGAATATGTCACTATCGGTGGCACTATCAACATGTCACTGTACCATGATCAGTGTCACCATCAACATCACTATGAATGTGTCAAAACCAGTGTCACCATCAATGTCATTATGAATGTCACTATCAGTGCCACTATCAACATGTCAATATATGTCATGATCAGTGTCACCATCAACATCACTAAACGTCACAATCACTCATCATCAACATGTCACTATGAATATGTCACAATCATATCACTAAGAATGTCGCTATCAGTGTCACCACCAACATGTCACGATGAATATGTCATGGTCAGTGTCACCATCACTGTGAACATGTTATGATCAATGTCACCATTCACATTTCACTAACAATATTACATCAACATGTGGAATTAAAAAGAACAAAAATTATAGAGTATTATAGAGCAATATTAGACAATAAAAAAACAAAAAATGTATGATCTGTAAAACTGACACACTAGTTTATGCAGCCACCTATGGATACAGCACAGTTTTTATTTATCCCTTTTATTAGGCACTCACAAGAGCATATGTCATTCCGTAAAAAATAATTTACTAACTTTTGCTCGTGTCTGACGACCGATAAGATCAGCTGCAATTTTGCGGCAAGTGATGGCCGCCAGGTAGGCTGCACAGGTATTCTCAGACTGAGCGCAGGCGTCACGCACGTGCTGCCACCACGGAGATATGGTCTGGTGGTCTACAAGTACTTCCGTCATGTCTGAAAACGGCGTTTTCCACTGGAATCAACCTTCACTTCTTGTAAGGAACACAGAATCTGTCACCTCAGAAATGTAGAAATTGAGGCGTCTCTAAATAATGATAGAACATTTTATTAGTGTGCTTATAACTGGCCTTGAAGTCATGTTAGTACGGAAGCTAGAATGTCACACAATGCTTATTCCCAGACTGGAGGCGGTCAGTGGCACAGCTATTGAGCGATTGTCACCAAAATGATCCCCATCTTTAGTCACTGCCTTGCAGCTGCTCTTGATTCGTATACTTCTCTCTGTGTGGCGTCTGTTCACATAACTGGTGTCTGTTTACACACCTGACAAGGACCTCTCCAGGTACTCCAACTTTCTACCCCCCTCCCCCATGCTCTACTTGCTACCCAGACCAGGTCATGCTAGGTTCATTTTGTCAATCACTGTCTGCATGTCTTTTAGGAATAGGACATTCAGTGTCAACACCAGCTGCTCTCCGTCCTGGAGGCAGAGTCCTGCAGTAGGGCAGCTGATCTCACCTGTCATTGCTGTGATGGAGCTGACCAGGGCATGAAGACAGGGCACAGCAGACAGCAAGTGCTCGTCACTGGACAGCCAGTGCAGCAGCAACAGGTTCTGAATGGAAGCAAAGGCAGCGACAAAAACAGCATGAACTTTAGCGAGATTATGAATGGTGAGATATATCACTCCCACTAAGCTAGATATGGCACACACTAACAAAAATGGAGTGAATACTGCTCACAAGAACCCCTTCAGGCCCCGGTACACCACAAACAACCTAGTGATGGAGCATAATGCTGAAGATGAGGGAACTCTAAGGTACTAATGCTCCATAGCAAGAACATGACACAAAGTCTGAATAAAACAAAAACAAAAACCACACAAAACAACAACAAAACAGTGTAGGGGATGACGGAAGTATCCTTGTAACAGAAGGAAACGGACAAGGCCGGAGAGCTTACCAGTAACTGTTCTGGCGCCAGACTGCTCTGCTGCAGTACAATGCTGATCTCGTGGGAATTGCAGGTGCCTTTCAAACATCCATGGAACACCAAGTGTGCTGAAAATGACATCACATGCTGCGATGTTAGATCATGAAACCAAACCAAACTTTAATAATAAAGTTGTGAATTTTAAGAGCATTGCCTATCCTATAGGATGGCTACAAAACAAAACATGAACAATACCAATACATGTACATAACAATGAAGGATACACAGAACACAGAGTAATCTACAAGATGACTTACGATACCTACCACAAATACATTCAATATCTTGTGGTACCACAACACAACAATGCATAATGTTACTGATCCTTTAGGGCAATTAACTGGGAAGTTTGGCACAGGACAGAGTGGGGGACAATTGGCAAGAGCTTAAGAAGACCTTGACAGACAGAAACATCTGCCAAGAAATCTTGGAAAAGAGGAGAAGAGACCACAAGGAGTGGCTAACAGCACACCTGGCACATCACAGAAAGGAAAGTGTTGAAACAACAGATCAGCCACTGCCAAGACCCACAAGAGAAAACAGACCTGCAAGCCAAGTGCTGGAATGCTAACCGGAAAGTGAAAAGCAGCAGGCAGACAAGATGAAATTCATTCACAAACCGACAGAGGAGGCAGAAACAGCAGCAGGGAAAAGGCACATGAAAACGCTGTATGAAATCACCAGAACTCTCGTCAGCAAGAACACCAGCCAACAGGCTCAGTTAGGAATTAAGAAGCCAGAATCATCATGAACAAAAGCCAAAGAAAAAGCATGATGGGCGATGGGTTGAACAATTTTAAAGAATCTTTCAACAGACCTCCTCGGGAGCAACCCCCATCTATAACTCGAGCAGACAACCTAGTGGATGTCAACACCAACCCATACTCCAAGGCTGAGATCACCAAGACAGTGAAAGCAATCAAAGCAGGCTCAAAACTGAGTCGGCTGGAGGACAGTTGCTGAGGCTCTATGCTCCCCCAGGAGTCAAGTCTGCCGTAACAATACACTGAAATAAGCAAGTCAAAAACAAAAAAAGCACTAAAAACCCATAATATGAAAGGACAGCAGCTAATACATCTTGAAACATCAAGAAAACAGTAAATGGGAGAATGCAAAGACTTCTTAAAGGTCAAATTATAGGGATCTCCAATGTCACTAAAGCCAACAGCTGTGCATATCTCAGTGGTCATCAGAAGCTTTCAACTGTCAGTCATCAAAGAAAGTGGAGCCATCCCATCAACAACAAGAAATTGTCTGTGTGCCAGCCTCCATTAGAACACCAGGTCCACAAGAGACTGTGTGCCAGCCTCCATTAGAACACCAGGTCCACAAGAGACTGTGTGCCAGCCTCCATTAGAACACCAGGTCCAAAAGAGAACACTGATTCAACCCAATGATGCCTACCCAAAGCATGCCGCCTTTCTTCAGAAATCTCCTTGCTGACAGAGATGGCTGTGATGGTTTTATCCGTGTCACTGGCATGCGCCCGGCAGGAAAAACAGTGTAAGAAGGATGTCGGTGCCAGCTGGGTGTGGGTAAAATGCACCCGCAAACCACAGCTGTTGAGGGCAGAGTCAAACTCCTTCACTCTAGTGGCAATATTGTCTGCTTCTTTGGCCCCGAGACCGAGCACCTCTTCCAACATCTGAAACATGAAAATCATCTGGTTTAGAGACCCTCCTTTCAATTTCACTAGTTTTTTTTACATTTCTTTCTTCAAACAAAAATGGTTCTCAACACCTCTTTTGCAGACATCATTTTTGGTCCAATGTTCTGCAGAGGATCCTGTTGCAGTAATCACTCATTGATCACGGCACTGTCATGCACACATGCATGCACCTGGAGCGAGCACAAAGTCTCCATCACACACCACAGGGAAAAAAGATGCTCACCTCTGCATCCGATCTTTCTGGCTGCTGATCAACAGCCTGAACGGACAGAGTCACAATAGCTGCGTACATGTCCAGCAGGCCTGCCTGGCTACTGGCGAATCGCAGAAGCACACGACTATCAATGTCCAGGCTTTCCTCCCCTGGTCCAAGAAAATATGATGTTGATCAGACAGTAGGGATTACTCTCCTCTGGTCAACATGCCACAAACATTTGGAGGTGGAATATATCTCATTCGTGAACTCTTTCTGTCAGATTCTAGATATGATGTATGCTTAATTTAAAAATTATTAGAGTATATTCTATTACAATGTCTTAACAGTCTGAACAGGATTATATTATATGAGGTTTATATTATGGTAACAAATGCAAA
>SMGT01006394.1:635289-656196 GCA_004794575.1 Lanistes nyassanus
ACCTCTGTCTACCATTCTGACATATTCTCATTACATATATACCTCTGTGTACATTCTGACATATTCTCATTACATATATACCTCTGTGTACATTCTGACATATTCTCATTACATACATACCTCTGTGTACATTCTGACATATTCTCATTACATATATACCTCTGTGTACATTCTGACATATTCTCATTACATATATACCTCTGTGTACATTCTGACATATCCTGAGGACATAGCAACAATGACACATGTCCAATCTGGGGCACCCTGGGTACTTCTGTAAAATAAATACATAACATATTCAAGGGCAGATATAAATTTAAAACACAACTGCACACAATTAATAAAAGTTTAATCACTCAAATAATTGAAGATCACTTAGTCTTTGCTGTTGTCTTTAAAAATTTTGTTACTTTTGTGACCATCTTCTTGTTTCTCCTCAGTTTCAAAACACTTGTGATCAAGCCACCAAGAAACTAAGGGGATTATCGGAGAAACGATCTGGTTCATTTTAAAATAAAAAAAATATTTATCTCTGAAGAAGAAGACTTTAATATCGGCAACCTGAAGCTTGCAACGTGAACAATCAGAAAGCTGCAAATAAAATGAGGCATGGGGTCAGACATGAAGATTTGACATGGGGATTGGACAGAGGACCACACCAGAGGACCAAACACATGTTCACGGGACTCACCTCTTCAGGGAAGCCAGTGGCAGACAAAGAACATCAGTGATTGTCTCCCTGTGAGAGGAATATGGACATCTCTGATTTTAAACAGTTGAATTTCATGCTTTCACTTGACTGCGTAAGCTAAGTTGTTCCTTCAGTGCTTCTAGAATTTTGTAAAACCAAGTGTCCAAATGACTCTATAGCCTGAAATCTGAGGGTCATTTTGTAGAAAGCAGGGGTCAGCTCAAGCAGCTTCTTATTTTAATTTGCAACATGTGACACTGTGACACAGTGTTAAAATCTCTGCATCATTCTTGAATTTTTGTACGTAAATTACCCCCGACTGTGGATTATCAAGAGCTCTGGTCTTATACTGCTTGCACTGTTTACCAAAATTAAAAATTGTATCAAAAATTTTGCAGTCCTATATCCTATACTTCGAACCAAGAACAAGTCATGTGTAGGTGATCAGATGAGCTGGGAAATCTAAACACCACAGTTTTAAAGAAACATATGTGCTTATACAACTAAACCTGATATAGACTTTTTGGGTTATGCCAGAATTGTCTCCCATGTTAAAAGTATTTCCACACCTCCCCCATCCCCTAGTTCTTATTCCCCCTCAACTCCCCTAACACCACCTTGTTCTTCTGTGTGTATAATCAGTCCCTAGTCTTTTGCACCACTGACAGATGACAACTGAAAAACTAGAGTGGGACACCAACACCTCAAACACCACTCACCCCTCCTCTTGCTTGACACTGCCATGCCAGACTGTTGTCAGAAGTGTGTCTATTTCTTCCCCCTTATTCTGAGGATCCCATTTTTCTGCACAGAAGCGCAGCAATACATCTTGAATGTTCAACCATGTATAATAATTTTTTCATGGCAGTTATCACCAATCCATTTGATTCAGTCCAGTCTATCAATTTTCTTTTCCATTTGAAATTGACCCTGATCCTAAAACTATGTTAAAATAGTCTTTCATAGCAGAACAACCAACAGAAGATAACAACACAGGCTTTTCAGCTACCTTGTAACTGCATTTCTGATTCGTTATACTCACTGTTGCAGTCCATCAACTAATGCCTGAATAATCTGAATAACTTTTAACGGTGTCCCTGTAAGCTGAAATACATACTAATGAACTGGAACATAGATAATTATGACCGAGAACACTGATACTTACGAGTGAGAACACAGATGCGATCTTCATTTGCGATAGCAATAATGTCATTGTTTGGTGAAAGGGACAGGATACTACTCTGCAACCACTTGTGCACACCATCATCGACCACCTCAACATTGCTGCTGCCAATGGTTTTCTGGCTGCTTGAGCCAAGGCTGTCAGACCCCCATCCCCAGTCTTGTGCCCATTCATCTTCAACTGTAGAATACATTCAGAGTTCACATTCCAGTTCTTTCTTTATGATGATTTATTTTCTTTAGAAAACAATCAACTGCAAATTTTAAGGTTAAAATAAAACCAACATACCATAAAATTAATCCCTTAAAATTAACATCAGTCAAACAACTGCTGCCTTTTACTTTTTCTCAGCATAATCTACAACCAGTGAAGTAGCAATGGGTTTGATGAAATGGTACTGACATCTGCGCCTGGCCGCCTCAACTACCACAGTCTTGACATTATGGCCGTGATAACTGCACCGTTATAAATCCACAACTTGGTAAGTTGTCTCCCTTCTGGGGTACAGTGAATTAAAACCCAGATAAAATCTACCCCTACGGTCTTTTCAATTGAATGATGCATTACAATCTTGCCAAGCAAACAGTAAATATACATTGATACTGTAACAAGTCACTTACTTTTCTGTTGTGGGTTGTCTCAATGTTCGCTTCGAACTGATTCAGTGTGATTGTATGCAAATTTCCTCTTACCCCTTGTTTTTCTCTCTCTCTCTCTCTAGTCTCTCTGAGTCTCTCCTTCCCTCTCTCTCTCACACACACATGCCAAAACTCTGAATAAGAGAGAAAGATGGAAACAGAGTTTCTCTAAAATCATAAAATCTAACAGATGCCTTGAAAAATGTGGACAAAACTCTCTCTCTCTCTCTCGTCAATAATACTAGCCTATGGACGAATCCAATTTCTGAATTTGTCACTTGCCTTCCTCAGCTGTGCCTAAAGGTGGAGAGATGTCTTTGAGAAGAGGAAACAAAAACTTTCTCACAGACAAAATGTCATGAAATCTTGATAAAACCGACAACTGGCAGGACATTGTACGCAAAATAATGCAGAGTTTGTATGACTGTTATAAGATCGTAAACATTCTTATCACACGTCAGCCATGACACCGACCAATGACTAACCGGAAATGGTAGTCTGCTACGGAAGTGGATGTCTTACACATCCAAGATACATTGTAAATCTTGTAAATGAACGTCTCATACTTTACGTCGTTACGTATAGTTCCAAAAGGATATATTCTGGTTATGTCTGTATTTGAGTAATATGTTTCCTGTCACCGTATGTTCAGGTGCAGGTGATTTGTTGCCTGTGTGGGCATGCGCTGATCCCTTTTATTTCCTCAACTGTGTTGACCAAGCTGTTTCTGGGGACGATGATCTGGAGGTCGTTCGTGCTGTCTGCTAATTCGGATCGATATAATAAATATTTTCATCACAGTGGCAATTTCTGGACACTCCCATTTAGGTGTATCTTTGTGCGACTGCTTGATGAGATGCGTCATGCTCAGTCAATGAAATAGCGAATGTTTTTATCAGACAAGAGGACTTGTGTAATAATGTTACAATCAACAATTCATTGTTGAATGGAATGTATATAAATATTTATATATGTATATAAATATTAATAATCTTGTGGAAAGTCATGTCCGCATTGTATAATTTTTTTATATGAGGCACCGCGGCCTTTTGGGGATTCATAAAGTGTGTGCGTATTACGGTATTGTCATATAGTCTAGAAAATTGTTAGATTTTCATCAAAGGAAATTAAATCAAATTCACTTCGCCATTTGACTCTCGGTAATTATCGCAATATTTCCCAAACCGTTACTATCAGTATTAGAAATCCTAGCTGTCAGTGATAGTTCTGTACAATCTGTGTGTGTGCATATGCTTTCGACTCTCTCTTTGCTACGTGTATGGGTACGGTAGGCTCCCTTGATTGCATACGTCAGCATACGGTTGTGTCTAGCGCTGCCAGTACTTTGTTGGGGTTGTCTAGTGTCTACATTTAGTCATGAAACATTTGATCATGTAGAAGATAATTCAAGCAATACATGTATTAATTGTTAACACTAGCAATGATGAAGCAAACCCGACTTTCATGCACACATACCATACATACCACATAAATATATATATATATATACAGAACTCACTCGTTTATGATTGAAATTTTTATTATTATTAACGAGACTAATTAGAGTTCTTAGGAATAGCATTCAGAAACTTGACAGACTACGGCATATGGTAAGTTAAAAGAAATCTACAAAATAAAAGGAAGGGAAGTGGACTCGTGAAACTGTCCACTATGCAGGTGGGGTGGGGTGGGGTGGGGTGGGGTGGGGTAAACTATTCACTACACTGTATAACTATTCCTTCAACCCAATGTAAAAAAATTAAAATTCTCCAGTCCAAATGGTCACCTCACTAACAGTACAGGTCTGTTAGAAATGTTCCTTATAGTAATTGCACATTGAAAAAAAGTCAAAAATGTAACCATACTATTACTGATAAGCTATCTTAGTATTTCAAATATACATATTTTGCTGAAAATAATGATACAGAATAATAAAAAAAGCCCACTTTCAGCCATCACACTACAAGTCTGAAGATTTGGGATGCTAATCTAGATGTTAGTAAGTCCAGGGCAGAATTTTGCACTGAGCGTCTTAAACCTCATTAGTCCAATAAACTTGTGGAGCATCTACTGGAGGCTTGATGTGAACCCCAGCTCAACAAGAGTTTGCTTTGTGCATCCCAACCAGATGCAGCTGACAAAGGCCATCATCACTGGTTACAGGGACACCCTGATTAAAATCGTTGAACTAGGCCTGTAGGTAAACAATATCATTAGGTGTATTGCAAGACTGTCACTTTGCACAAGCTAGCTATAGTAAAACTATTTTTATCCCTAGGCACATAATTGTAAAATGACGCTTTTTGAAAGGGTGTTTCTGCAGTTAGGGATTTATTAGTCTCAAAATTCTATGCAGATTATGGAGTCAATTGTAGCTCAACGACAGAGGTAAGTCTACCCACGGACCCCACATGGTCACTTGTCAACAGCACTAACAGCTGCCATCTTTAGAACTTATTTTCAGATCGCTAGGAAAGTATGTATATCAAGATGTGACCACATGCAGGTACAATTTCCCAACAAAACCCATGTCATGGTGGACTCCTGTCTATGGCTGATGGGCAGGAACAAATTAAAAAGGCACAGAAAATCACTACAGCAACTTGAATTTATCCACTTATGGTATTACCAGTTTTTATTTATGGACATAGTGAGACTGTATCACCTCAATATAACCACTGTACAAGACCGCATGCGGATGGACAAGCTTAGCTTTGTTAGTAGGTGGTTAGCAAAGCAGTGTATAATGTAAAGCAAATGCACAAAAGACATCTTTCCACCTCACACCACCCCGAGACTTGTGCACCATAGGAAAAATCCCCAGCCATTGCCAACCTTCACTCCCCCTGAAGATGGGAAGTAGTCCAGGGAAGGCTGACAAGAAGCAACATCACTGTTTCAGTGTTTCACATGCAGAATGCAGCTTTAAGAATCAGAGACTAAGAAAGTAGACAGGACAAATAATGGCAAGGAAAAGCTGAAAGTGAAAGATGTTCAGCCAAGATTTAGATAAAATGCTGAAGCTTCCAGAACTCCATCTTGATGGGAGAGGTTTTTAGATGTATCAGATTAGGTCATCTGGTAATGGAACTTCAATTTTTATTATAGATACAGTATGTTGATCTCTGGCAGAGTCTGAGCAAATGTGCAACAATCAGCAACAGAGCGAAAGGCATTCGTCTTGCCTTTTCAAGTACACAACCTATAAAATACACATGTATCCATGTACAGAAGAATATGAAAAATAGGCAAGAACACATCAGTCTCCATGCAAACAGGCAGGTACAAATCTGAGACAATGGAAAGTCTACTAAATTATGTAACTTTTGTTAAACTTTTTTTTACGATGCTTTTTTTCTTCCTGGTAAGCAGTTTTGCAGATTCTGACTGTATACAGTGTTGTAACGTAAAAACAAAATATCTATGCCACCCCAGCTTACAAGCCTCTGACTCTCTGAAATTTTGGTACACACACTAGCTGTACATATTAAAATAACAATCATGTTGGTATCTAAAGCAAAAATGCTCTCAGCGTAATGCTCAGGAAATTCTAACTTGACAGTAATTCAAGAAACACTTCTCTATATGAAACAGGTGTCTGGTGTTAAACCAAGAAGAAAAAACAGCACCAAACACTCTAGATAACAAGATACAGCCTTATATCAAACTACAAATGTACACATTACTAATTGAAAGACAGGATGCCACCTTCAAACAGCTGCTTTTCAGTAAACAAATCATTAATTTGCAAAAAGTACACAACACAGTGAAAGTGAATCTGTTGGGTTAAGAAAACTGAAACTTGGTTTCTTTAATGATCGACAGTAAAGTATGGCTTAATGAAATTAGCCTTGACTATGTGCAGAAACTGAAAGAAAGTATGTATTTTACAAATTAATTTCCAGGAGACTGCATTTCACAAGCCATACAAACACAACCCATAAGTTGCCAACCACCAATCTACTCTGACAACACATTAAGAGGACGGCTCTGCAATAAGCTCTATATGACCCTAGCAGAAGACAATTTTTGAATGATAAAGGTGGCAGAAGTTCTGTAAGACAACATAGTGGGCAGTAGATGCTGTAGGCACTCAGCATGTAAATCTGATATGATAAATTATTTAGTGAACTATCAGTGCACCCAACTTGTCTGTATAATTGATCTTCATTTTGTGCAATTGCATTTCTTCCATCCAAGGCAGAAAAATGACTTAAAAGTCACCAAGGTCTAGGTTGCAAAAAATGTGCGTATGTGCCAGTGAAAGAGCAAGGTCACACTGGACAGTAGCAACATATACTTCACTGAGATTTCATTCTTGCAGATGAATAGAAAAGTCCACTTAATATCACCATCACAAACAAGGGCAGGATATGCCACATTACAGTTTCACAATGATAAAATGTATCACAAGAAGTAAATGATGTGCCACAGAGGGTTACTTCCTGTTCTGCAGCACACATCCACATCAACTTCATGAACAAGAAAAAGACAGATGGCTGTGCGTGCACTGTGGTTTTCAGTTCTTGGCACCAATTCTTTCTGCCATCCATTAGGTGCTGGACTTGCCTGCATTCATCTACGAATACATTGTTGTTTGGATGAACTGTCAGACAAAAACAGGAACATTCTTGTCATCAATACCGGTATATCAACCATCTTTAAAAGCATTAGTCTATATATGTACTTAATATGTCTCTCTCTCTCTCTCTCACACACACATAACTTGATGCAATCACCAAGCATGGTTGATAAATACTATGTCACACACAACTACCACCAACTTTTAATTTATGCCTAGTACAATCAAGCCTGAAAATAAAATTATATATCATAACTCACACTCTCAATGTCATACGGAGCAACGCCTTTATTCTGTGGATCACGACCACGGAAGGAGGCTGTAAATAATGCCAATTATACATGGTTATATATAAATGTAGCTCACAGTGCTAAATAATACAGACAGATCATGATCCTGTTCTGATGGAAGCTTATGTAGCTCACAGTGCTAAATAATACAGACAGATCATGATAGTGGAAGCTTATGTAGCTCACAGTGCTAAATAATACAGACAGATCATGATACTGTTCTGATGGAAGCTTATGCACATGTGTGAAATTAATATCATCAGGAATTTGAGAAATATATGTTCATATGCACAGAGGCCACTACACAAATGCATGCTCATGTGTACACAGACACCTACACACACACATTCTCTCTCTCTGGCACACACACACACACTCTTTGGCACACTCACACACACACTCTCTCTCTCTCTCTCTCTCGCTGGAACACATACCCATACCACATGCAAACACACACACACACTCTCTCTCTCTCTCGCTGGAACACATATCCATACCACACACACACACACACACATTTATGCAACCCCTTACTCAGCATGGTCTTGAGGCGCACAGCACACATGACAAAATCACCGAAGTCAATGCTGCCATTTTTGTCACTATAGCGCATCACAATGGACTGAAGAGTCTTGTTGCTCAAACGGAATCCTGAAAAATGTCACAAGGTCTGGCATTCTAACTGGGCACTGACACTGCTGAAGACAGCAAGAAGGCCACAGACTATGAGTGCTTTGTGATCGTAACTATGAGAACTACAGCTGTGCAGAGCACTCAATTCGGCTCAATCAAGACAAAATTTGAATATTCATGATTTAACAATTTGAATAGTTAAAACTTGAGTTGTTCAACATGTATTCTGCCTGGATCACACAATGCTGGTGCCAAATTAATTATTCAGTCATCCAAGCTAGACCAAACTGGAAACAGAAATGCCTGCAATTGATAATAATATTTACAATGATAGCTAAAAGTTTTATTAAAATCACACTATATATATATATTCTGTAATGTTCAGAAGTTCTTCAATTTCAATGAATCTAGTATCTTTATTTGCATTTGCCTACCAAAAAACTGAATATTCTTATTAGGCCAAAGGGTGAAAATCTGGGTATTTGGTACAGCCCCAGTAAGAACTTTTAATACTGTCTGTTACATATTCCACAGAGGGACAGAGGGAGGGACAGAGAACAATGACAGCAGCAGATCAAGACTGAGAGAAAGGAAGAGATCATAGACAAGCGTAGGCATGCATTCGTGAACATGTATGGAAGGTCTACGTGGCACATACCAACACTGTGGAGGGCACTCCTCAGCTCAAATGAGCTCAGATTACCACTTTTGTCTTTGTCATATTCCCTGAAGATACCCTGTAACCAAGGCACATACAAATACCAGAGGACACAAGAAAAACAATGCTACATGTGCAGAACCTGCTTTCAGGCCACTTATTATTCACTATTTGTCTTTGCTGGCAACCACTTCAACAATCTCATGATTTCATCTGTCTACATCTCCACTCTTCTGCTATTCATATCAATGATGTGGATCTTTGTCTTTTGTCACCATTCATTTTTGGCATACAGCCATTTTATTTGATCTATCCACTGTACACCACACCTAAAATAAAGAAATGGTAATTCTCTAAATACCTTCTCATTTACCTATCACCCTTTTTATCTGCCCACATCTTGCCTTTCATGAAGTTTAAATCACACCACAACATCATTTTACCTTCCACTGCCGCAGGTCTGCCCACAAGTCTTTAAATTCATCATAGCCAAGTTTTCCAGACAGATCACCCTGTGTAAAAGGTTAAGGTCTGTTGGATGACTAGGAACATTTCAGAGGGTCTTGTTTATCAGAGGCAGTTCAGAAAAAAGTGGTTGTAAGAAGATGTTTAAGCTGCATGATTTCTTTCTACCATGCAGGAAAGAGACAGGAATGCACCCACTGTATCCTTCCGCCGGCTCTCATGTGGATTATGAACACATTTTTTTCACTTCTTCCTTTCCTTGAGATGATAACATTATTTTTCAGGACATGATCAAAAGCAGCTTTAAAAGTGGAAAAGATTTTGAAATAAGTGTAAGAACTGGGGATAAGTGACAAGTGCTTGAGCACAGACAAGTAATTGGATGACCGAATAGAATACAACAGAAACCTCATTTGGTTACATCTGGCCCCTGAGGTATTCATATTCTTATTCAGCTACACCATCCATAACAAGAATTTCTTAGTACACAAGTTTCCTCTCGACATCCATTTCCTATGTCCAGTCCTTAACAATTCTGTTTTCTGAATGATTAATCCTTTAAACAAAATACTGCATCCATCTGCCACTGCATGTCATGAATTCTGAAATGCATCATGGCAGTAGCAACAAAGGATACATCATGCATGGCCACCATGCTGCGGGCGGCATCTATGGTGAAGCCTGGGAAGGAGAACTCTGCACCAAAAAAAAGTGGGGATATCATTTTCGTCAGTTCATCAATATTAACTCACTGTTTTCATATCTAGGACATTTGGTATAAGCACTTGGGGTTTTTTTCTTTTTAGTTTTATACAAGTAGCATTCCTAAAGCTGAACAGGTCATGGTCATCCACTTTTCAGAGCAATCATCTCCAGATGCACGGTCCAATAATGGAAATGTATTTTGTTAGCAGAAGGCTAACAATGTACTGAAATGTTCAGATGTTAATGTACTTAGCACCAGGCTGATAGTGTACTAAACTGTTCAGATGTTAGTGCACTTTGTTAGCACAAGGCTGATAGTGTACTAAACTGTTCGGGTGTTAATGCACTCTGTTAGCACCAGGGTGACTGTGTACTGAGCTGTTCAGATTTTAATGTACTTAGCACCAGGCTGACTGTGTGCTGCATAGTCCACTTTGTTGGAGCCACGTTCACTGTGTGCTGCACTGTTAAGATGCTAATACAGTCAGTTTACTTTGTTATATACACCAAGATGCATTAAAGTAATAAGCTCATAAGGAGTGCCTAATTAAATTAAACTACTTGTTTACATAAAGTCCCAAAGTCATCATGCATAACTTAATACAGTACATGGGACTAGAAAGCTATTGATCATTAAGTGGTAGTCTCAAAGATAATTTTTTTTAAATCACTATTCTTTTGAGAAAAGTGTGTTTCTGCCATCCATTTTGACCTATACAGAAAAGCTCTGCCTTCAACAGAATGAAAACTGACTGCAAAAATAAGATATTAATTGGTCAAGTTAACATATCTGTATACTTGTAGTAGAAAAAAAATCAGATTTGAGCTTTCTAATGTTCTGCCAGAATAGACATGCATCCCAGTGTGAGACGAAAAACCACATTATGAAAAGAAAAAAAAACAGAACACAAAAAAGTCCCAACATTGTCAAGTTTCAAGTGAGCCTGTGTTCTTGGATTTTTATGTTCTGCCTCCCCACACAGAAGTTGGATAAGCACCATTTTGCTCCCCATACAAAAGCTGGATAAGCATCATTTTCAGGTGCGAGTGTTACTGTAAACCATAAAATCGTATTCAACAAAACCCTTATTCTCAAGAAAAAAAAATTTTGAGCACAAATCCACCAAAACCATCTACCAATTTCTTATGTGTGGGAGGGCCAAGTGGCTGAAGCTATTTTCAACCAAGCTAAGCCCTGATGTAAAACTACTGCCATCTATTCTCAAACCAAAAGAAACGCAAACTGATACATGGTCAAGGAGCAGTCAGATTTCATGCATTCAGGTACAATGATAGAAACAAAAATGAGGTTGACGTGAGGTCACATGGTCTGTAGAGTGCAGCCCTTGATGATGACGTCTCTGGTGGAAAAAACCGTGTCCCTTCTGATGCACTTAAGCTGGACAGTGGTTTTCCCTCGTGCAGCGTGAACAAAAGCAGCAAGACTAGAAGTGAAGTCAGAAGTGGAGTCAGAAGTGGAGGACCTCATGTCAAGACTGCACGACAGGACAGGCAGATCTACTGCGACCACCTGCCCCAACCATTCCCCCCTGCCGCACAGACACCCGGAGCCACTGTCAGGAGCCATAGGACTGCCATCAAGCAGCAGACTACGCATCACCGGTTGTCTGAGCAACAGCTGTACTGCCCCCGTCCTACACAGTGGTCAACGCTGACTGCACAACATCGGCAGCAGAGAATGCAGTGGGCCCAGCAGCACCTGAACTGGACATGGCAGAGACGGCGAGACATCCTCTTCTCCGATAAGGCCGCACCAGAGTATGGAGGAGGTGGAATGCAAGGTACGCCAACAACAATGTGCAGCACGACCACTGGAGAGACTCCAGTGTCATGATTTGGACTGACTGAGAACGTAGTGATTTCCATGGCTACGGACTTTTTACGTTAGTGTAACACGTCCCAGCAGAGTGGCACAGCGTCATGACCTGTGTGGATAGACACTATAAAGAGCAATCGACCTGGAGCTGGTTTAAGTTTTAGGTGAGGAGTCGTACGCAAGACGAACACGCACCTCATGCCCTTGGTTGCATGGTGAGAGTAAGGTAGAGTGACCACGTGGCGTGTGACATGGGTGAAGTAGCCGTTAGGCGAAGTGGCCACACTCCTTACTGATATCGAGTAGACACAATATGGCATGCTTCACTAACACAGTAATCTGCTATCATCAGGCTTTGTATTTCAGACAACGCCTGGCATGCACACATTTATGAGGACACTTAAATACGAATTTTGCTACTTGTCATCATTCTCAGACAGAACATGCAATGTGAAGATATGCCCATGCAGAAATGAGCCGTTGTTTTGACAAACAACTACTGCAGGAAACACTGAAAATCAAAATATATTAGAATCACGCAATCACACACAAAACACAATGAAAGACAGATGGAAGGAAGGAATGAGGGAGGATGATGTACATGGACAAGACAAGAAATGGTTACTTGTATCAAAATCAGTCTAATGCTAAAACATTTTCATTATATGCTGAAGCTGTTTGTGGGATAGATGAACAGAATGCTCAGGAAATGGGCCTCCATACTGCAGTTAATCATGCATAGTTTCTTGATGCAAGATGGGGCAATACATGACAATATAGATACATGTATGTGGGAACAACATGTATAAGTCACTACCAAGCAAGGATGGCAAGGACAATGCTGCCTAGTTGTTTCCTCTGGTAATCAGCGAAGTCTGTGAGACAGACGCATGCACATTCCTGCAATTCTAAACTTTCTCAGTCCATATTTATACCACAGCTGAAAGGTGTTTCATCACCAGAATTTCTAAATAGAATATAATTAAAGGTCCCATCAGGTCAGGGTCAGTACTTTTTAATCTCATTTGATTTTTAAAACAAAAGCAAACTGCATGAGTTTTATTCAAACAACAGATGGAAGCTGTATTATCCTTCCTGTGCAATAACAGATTGTCAATATTTTTTTTCACTGACACAAGCTTATGGCTGGAATCATTAAACAATTAACTAATTTTAAAAAATCGTTAGCTGGTGATCACAGCATTGCTTGACAAGGTCTGCACTGAATGTACACAATACTAAAGAAGGGAGCCAGCTGTTACCATGGTACAGCCACTAAGCTGGAAGACTCCACAAACACAGTAGTACGGGGTGTGGTGCAACCAAACATAAAAGCCTTAGCTAGAAGCACTGTTAACTGTTTCCTTACCCAAACAGTCCTCTGGTGAACACAAATGCACATACAGTCATCAGAACATGATATGAATAACATTTAGACAGAACATGTTGACAGCATGAACAAAACCCTGAGGCATTACATACTATTATACACAAATGCATCTAAAGGAATCTTCCTATAGTCCTTAGCAAAAAAAGATTAAGGGCTACACATTTACGAGGTGAGACAAAACAAGTATTTAAAACATCTGGAACAATATTTTGCATCTTTTACACTATAGTGTATATAGTGTCTGGTATAAAACTTTGGATCTTTCACACTGGAGTTTGTGTACCATCTGGAAAACCCAGTTAACTCTTGCAGCCCCCCCCCAAAAAAAAAAGAGGCAGGAATCTCTATTACAAGAATTAAGCCACAGAAGGCTACACAATTCAACCTTTTTGTGTCAATCCTTTGCTAACAAAACAAAATACCATCAAAAACAGAATCAAAACCAAAAACAACAAAAAAAAAACAAAATAAACAACCCTCAGAGGGTGCTACACAAACTCTCGTAGGCCACTACACTTTTGCGCTGAGCAGCCTCCCTCCAAACACACACAGCCCATTCAGGGGATGGTGAATTTAAACAAAACCAAAGAGAACAAAACAAAACCAGCTAGATCAAGGTCAAGGTGAAAAGAAAAAAAAGAGGTTCTCAAGGAACCATAAACAGTATAACTTTAACACAACTAAACAGTCTGACATGGTCTTAATCATAACTTATTATGCCATCTGTGACTTTCAACAGAGTTATAAGCACACATAAATACACAATTACAAAAATTAAATGAATCATTGGAAACGTTCTTCTAATCCACTTTGTAAGTGTCAATGTTTACAAAGTTACAAGTGTGCATCTTCCATGAAGACCAGAGTGACACTAAACAAAGGAGAACCAAAAGCTAAGGATTCCGTGGCAAACGTATCATGACCTTAACTTAAAAAAAGATGGAGACATATTTCCACCATCCTACAGATCAGTACCCTCTAAATTACAATGAAATGCTCAACTTTCATTTTCACAGTGTACTGAAGACAAACACACATAATAAGTGTAAAATATGATACACGTAATTAAATCAGCTTTTGAGTTTATTCCAGAAAGAACTTAGTTTATCTACCCCAAGAACTACTAGAAGTTCCACTGATTCAAAGAAATGGCTGGATGATAGAAGCTGTCTTGACTTCACAATTCTATAACATGTAGCTAAATAAAGCTCACCAGCAGAAGGACAGCAGAGGGAGGCTAAGCTCTAAACAAGGAGCTATTTTAGATCCCCCAGTTCTGCCAGATGGTGTGCACATGCTTCAATATATGTATCATCATGTGTGCCCATCCTAACACTTCCATTTTACGGATTCCATGCATGGATTCTTCACAATGTAAAAATTAGCCAAAGATTGCATTTCGTAAATTTTTAAGGTTTAATGGCCGCAAATTGATGTTTAACTGCAACAGCTTATTTAATCATTAATGTTGATGTCAAAGGCATCTGGAATTTTTCTGATTTGACCACTACTGACACACCCTCTTTCAGAAAAGCAGAAAGCTAAAGATAACTTCTCAAAGTGGGATTAATATTACATGATCCTTATAACATAGGATGTTACACCTCGGTGCTTGGTAGACACAGCAAGTGAATCATACACTATTTTTTTAAACGTTTACTTGTGCACAAAATCATTCAGAAAGTAAAAAAGTAAAATTGCAAATGTTCAGATATGCTACCACAGGTCTTAACGGAGTACTTAAACCTGAAATAAGTCCCTATCATGAATGAGGGAAAACTCTCCAGCATACCTTTAGTGAAGACAACATTCAGAATGTCCTTCAGTTCATATGGATCAATTTCCATGTCCTCTCCAGCAATGCGCTTGAATCTTTCTTTGAGCTCTTTCTCCTGAGATTTCTCCTCTGGTGTTGGCGCAGGTCTCTCCTACAAAAAAACAGCTAATGAATTTCATACATTATATAATATCAAACAAGTAGAAGACAAAATGTGTTGTCAAACCTTGTATTTATGTTTCAACACAAGTATTGAAAGACTTTCAGGTAAAACCTTCAGTGCAGAATGTCTGATCATGGGAAGAAGGAAACGGGAACAAGAGGCACACAGTTCTTCTCTCCAACCCTGTAGATCTGCATTCTCTTTAGCACTCAAACATGGCATGCATAGAGTCTAAGGGAACTACTCTCTTAGGCCAGCTTTTTATCCTCTTAGGGTCTCACTTCATTCTGCTTCTATCCACAGGTAGTCTCACTGTCCTGCAATCTCCTGCAGACCATGCAAACAGCAAACCATGCATTTTTCTCTGGAAAGTCTACAGTTAAAGTCTCTTGAAGACTTATGTTTCAATATAAAGGACTTACTTATGTTTAAATATGAAGAATGTACAGTGAGTGACAATACTTGCAATGTACAGAATAAAAAAGCACATTTTACTGTGAGCAAAACAGATACAACATACTGTATAAGAATAGCCACTTATATATCCTTCGAATCTTAACATAAGTAGGCCACAAGTTAAAAAAAAAAACAAACAAATCTGCAGCCACACCCCTTTCCCACTCAATGGAATATTTTGTAAAAACTGAAAAGATAAATTCTTGATAAAATTTCTCTTTTCTCCCTTTTTCTCTCTCCACTCATTTACACACCCCACCCCAGTTACATCTTTTTCACATCCTCCATCTTCCCTTTTTCTCATTACTTAGAAATACATATATTTAAAATGATTATCTGAAAGACAAAATACTAAATGTGGCTAAAAATATCAACGTACTAATCTTTTTCTTCCCATTAGCTAGGATTATACAACTAGGCTTTAACTTTGCACTACAGTGAATTTAAACAGAATCTTGAAGATAATGAAGAACAGACAGGCTGTTGATGTTAAATCTTTAAATAAACATAGAAGATAAGCAAGATTAAGTCTACACACAAACAGTCATTATAAAACCAGCTTAGTACAGTTGATTACATGGCTGAAATCAGCTTTTGGTGTGATTTGTACATGTTGGTAAAATGGTCAGAACACACCACAGGAGATGCAGCATAGTAGTAAGCAATGGCTGACGATGCATGATGGACTAAAGATGAAAGACCAGAGGTGATAGAACATATTATGATACATGTAACCACAAGATTAAAATGTACACACAAAAGCAAGCTGTGCTACATTCACAACTCTGAAGATATATGACTAACTTAGATTATTAAGTTGTATTATAACTGTCATTACTCCATTTTTATCCATTTCATGCATGAGATTGTATCCAAAATAATTTTTGTTACTTTGTTAAACAATTATGCTAGAATGGTTGCTAGCAATTATAATTAAGGAATGTTATATGTTTAAGAGGGGGGGGGGGATGGGCTGAGACCCTCAAGGCAGTCACATCCATTCCCCTTAGCTGCTGATCTCTAGGCTTGTATTTTGATGTTCGGTGAATGCAATGTTTCGAGTGTAAGATCACACCCTAGACTGCTGACTTTATTGTATGGTATGGGAATCTTTGAGGAGCAATCTGTGGTTAAGATTTTAGAAATTAGTGAAATAAAGGTAAATGCATTTGTGATCGAAACTCTTTAGCTGCAGAATGTATGAAGTTTACACTGGGATAGAGATAAACTATAGTAATGCACAGTGCAGCATTGCGTAAAGGGCTTGCACATAGGGTCGAAGTCAGGGTTTGGTGCTGGGCAGCATTTTTATTTGCTGGGACTCTGTCCCTAATTGGCAGTAGATAATCTGTGCAGCCTTCGTCTGATTTGTGGCCTTAAAATATGTTTGGTTTAGGGCTACTCCAGCTGGGTGTTGGGGTTTTGCCCATTTAGCTGTTCATCTTTTCCTCTCATTTACTTTCTCCATTCCTTTATCTCTTCTCTCCGTCTCACCACTACATTAGTTTTCTTCGTTCCTTCTGGTGCCCTGTATCTTCTCACCCAGTGAAGTGTTGCCACACAGGGCTTGCTGCTGTGAATGGCTTGGCGTAGTTAAACGTGTAGCTGACGATTTGGACCCAGTGTTATATTATTCATTTATATTTTATCTGATTTCCAAATAATCTGTTTTATTATTATTTGCCTGATCTGATAGTGATCATTATTTTGTGACTTATCGTGGGGTATTATATGTCTCACTGGGGAATGAAGAGCTGGTTTGCCTGTGTGAACTGATCTGGTGTTTTAGTTCTTTAGAGTTAGAGGTTGGAAGGGGGAGTAAATCTGTACGTGCAACCTATTGTTGGTCCCAACCCAACTCAGTTCTTTGTGAGTGTGGTGTGGACCTGCATGCGGTTAGGTGCCCCAAGGGTTATATCCCATGGACCGGCTACACCATGCATAGTAAATCTCAGATCGTCACAAATGATGATCCATTTAAAAAACCGAGTGCTGCAATAAATGATTTCACATGTACAAAAGCAGATTCCTTCGAATATTCTGGAATAAATGAATTACCTTTAAAAATTAATGTCTTATGATAAACAAGCTAGACTGTAACATACCTTTCTCAGCATGATTTAGTGGGCTTAAACAAAAGCATTCATCTTTTGAAAACATATGCTGTCTAAAACTTTAAAAGGTGCATTTCAATGTGAAGATCCAATCAGATCAGATTAACCAGTACCACACACACAGATGCTGAACTCTGCAGGCTACCATGGGGTTTTTTTTCTTTGTTTATGGGGGGGGGGGGGTGTTTGAGGGGATATTAGGGCTAAGATTAAGTGCTTGTTTTCTTTCTTGATATTTGTACACACATGCCCATGCCCACATGCAAACATACAGGCCTTTAGCTTTTTTCTCCCTCAGATATTACTTTACCAAAGAATTTACATGTTTTCTATCAAAATTATGTTTTACGAATAAGGATACATCAACTTTTTCACATACAGACAATTAGCAGCCAACCTAAAAGGCATCAGCATTTTTTTTTTCAAAACAGGGGTGTTCATTTCAGGCAAGACAAAACTAAAGTTTAACATTTCTTCTTATACATGCTCACTCAAAACTGCGTACACTTCCTAGATAAAATTCAACACACAATACACTAAAAATCAATTGTCAATGTCTGCAGGACTCTAAAATCTCAACTAGAATTTGCACAAACTTCAGTCAGATCTCCATGCAGCCACACCACAAAATCTAAATGTATCATTACTTCTGCTTCCTTTCTAACAAAGTTTCTGTTGCCTGATATTGAAAAATATTGATGTCCAGACCCTGTAAGACTGCCCAGCTTGTTAACTGAGATAAAGAAATGTTTCCCACAGCATGCACCAAAACTGCTGATGAATATTAATCCTCTGCTGGTACTGAAAATTGATTCTGCATTAATCACGGTAAAAAATCAGAGTGAACGAAGAAAAGTAACTATGACAATGAAATTGAAGAATTCATAAATTTCATCATCCTCATGAATCTCTGCTTGATTGGAAGGCTCCTGATCATGCCTTTGGAAATGTAACCACACTTTTAACCAGAATTTCCTGTTTCTGGCCAGCAGAAAGTTTTTGTTATTTGTTACTGTGGCAGAAAGAATTCAGAAGAATTATGAAAATAAAGAGGATGCCAAGTCTGATATGGAAAAGAAACAACTATGAATATGGTAGTCTACAGTAGAGCTGTTTGCAACAGTCGTAATTGTCTTTTCTGCGTTCATCTAAGCATCTTATGCCTTCATCTCTTACACCTTGAACATATCTTCAGCAAAACATGCTTTGTTTATTCATATATATATAATTATACAATCCCAAGCTAAGATTAACTATCCACGTTCATATTTGGGGTTTAATTATATTTGACATTTCTGCTCAGTCTTGATGAAAAACTTTCCACTGACCTTGTGACTGAGATAAAATGTTAATGAATGCCTGAAAAAATTAACTGAATAGATGACAACTAGCAAGTGTCTAACGGTAAACAGAGATGTCTGCTTTAGCAACCAACTTTTTTTTTTTTAATAAGGAGTGAGGGTGCTTCAGGGCAACTATTTCTCAAGCAGCTAATCCACTCCCTGTCTACTACATGCCAACATCGGATGCAAAGGTAAACATTTTTGTGCCTGAAGTTTTATGAATGGTGGTTTTAGTATGACTTCATCCACTGACACAAGTTACTGATGGTCAAACATTTCGATGCCCGAACAGACACAAACATTTCGATGCCCGAACAGACACAAACATTTCGATGCCCGAACAGACACAAACATTTCGATGCCCGAACAGACACAAAAATTTCAATGCCCGAACAGACACAAACATTTCAATGCCCGAACAGACACAAACATTTCAATGCCCGAACAGACACAAACATTTCAATGCCCGAACAGACACAAAAAATTCTAGCAAACTAAACAGACCATAAAGCAACACAGCATTTTCAAATCTAGAAGGGAGAAATGAGAAGCACTGAGAAAAGAAAATGCAGACGTGCAGGGTTTAAAGCAGAATAGCAACCAAAAAAAAAAAACCCAATTTCAGAAACCCAACATGTCTTGGTAAACTACCTCGGCTTTTGGGGGTCCGGCATCTGGTAGTGGCTTTCTTGAAGCCTGCGAGTAAAGGTGGCAGACACCCATGCATTGCAGATGTCTAGTGTCACAATTTCACATACAGTCACAACAACCATGCAAGACAACATCAGTAACACTTTTAATCAAGGGATTCTCAGCACAACATCTGCAAGACTAAGCAGAGGTCATTATTTCTGTTGACGGATTGGGTGTGGCCTTGTGTGGGGATTATCACTGCCAGTGTTACAAAGTTATGTTTGAACCAATTCGAACAGATCTGAATACTTTTAAAAACAAACACTCATGCTTATGGATGTAGAAAT
Source organism: Lanistes nyassanus (assembly GCA_004794575.1). Taxonomy (NCBI): domain Eukaryota; kingdom Metazoa; phylum Mollusca; class Gastropoda; order Architaenioglossa; family Ampullariidae; genus Lanistes; species Lanistes nyassanus. The sequence goes on from SMGT01006394.1 coordinate 655,195, forward strand.
GTGATTGCAACAAAATGCGACTGCAATGAATGGATCTTAATGAGCAAGCTTTTGGACTAACTGCTACAGATACATTTCATTAATGATACTAGTATTTACTGATAATATAACTGGTAAATTCTGCATAAACAATTTACACATTTTATTGATAAAAAATTCATGATGGCAATGTCTCAATTATTATTTTTTCAGAACAGTATTTTATCCTCGAGTTCTTTTTGCATTGTTCAAAAGGCATTTGGGACATTAGTCTTAAGACTGTATTTCCTTGGGATTAAATTTTCACCCCATTTAACACACATCTCCCTCCTCGGTTTGTTCACATTAAAGATGGTGCATGGCGTAAAGAACATGCAAGACTAAAGAGGACTTGAACACAGCTACACAACGCGAACAAAATTTTCACACTTATACAACAACATCAAGGACAAGCAAAAATATCACATCACCAAAATATAAAGCAGCTAAATTAGAGTTAATGTAGACAATAAACAAGGCAGACTGTTGAAATACATTAGCCTTAATAATTGTCTGAGTATATTTTTTTTAAAAGGGGGTGGGTGGGGACCAGTACTGGCAAAGAAAGACAGAGATGCTGGGCAGGCAAGGAAAGAAAGAGATGCAAGGTGGGCAAGGAAAGACAGAGATGCAAGGTGGGCAAGGAAAGACAGAGATGCAAGGTGGGCAAGGAAAGACGGAGATGCCGGGTGCCCAAGGAAAGACGGAGATGCCGGGTGCCCAAGGAAAGACGGAGATGCCGGGTGCCCAAGGAAAGACGGAGATGCCGGGTGCCCAAGGAAAGACGGAGATGCCGGGTGCCCAAAGAAAGACGGAGATGCCGGGTACCCAAGGAAAGACGGAGATGCCGGGTGCCCAAGGAAAGACGGAGATGCCGGGTGCCCAAAGAAAGACGGAGATGCCGGGTACCCAAGGAAAGACAGAGATGCCGGGTGCCCAAAGAAAGACAGAGATGCCGGGTGCCCAAGGAAAGACGGAGATGCT